>DWIA01000604.1:0-10077 GCA_018248195.1 Archon apollinus
GACATCAGAAGTGGGATCGCACACGCGATCCCTTCCTGCCGGACATCCAAAACAACAGAGAATATTAATTCTTCGGCTACGAAAAGTACACCAAAAGAGTTCTTTATGGAAATGGTAAGAATGATCCATTCTATTATAGCAAGCGATTAAATTGCTGGGTACGTAAATGGTGCAACAACATTTCGACAGAAGTTACAAATTATAATCTAAAGGACTACGGCGTCAGAATAAATTTTTGTTTGGGCTTTTTAAACGTAGTTAAGATATGGGATAAACGCCTATTATATTTTTACGTCAATTAATGTTGACTATATTCGAACCTAGATACAAGGTTACTCTCGAGATGTGCTTATGTTTCATTAGCACATTTATGACTTATCCAAGAAGCACTCAAAGTATTTGTCAAGAGGATGACTTTACTATACTATGGAAACGAGTTCTTGAGAAAAAAAAACTCGATAGTGCGGACGCATAGGAAGCAGTGATCACAACAGTAAGGGATTGGCACCTTAGAATAGAACTTATGAATGCTAGAGCCACTTTAGTACCAGAACTTCAACCCCACTTGTATTAGTAGCGATTTCTTTGCTTCTAAATCGTTTAAATCGATCTACGTTCAAAATAATGGTCGGTTACGATTAAAAAAGATCAGTCATTCAAAACGTTTGCTTGAACGCATAGTTCCTTGTCCGTTCTTTTCGAAGCCAGTTTAATGTCACATGTTTAATGTTTGCTATAATTTTTGTCGATTATTTCATCCTAATTCCTAATTCATCAAATGAACAGATTGCTAAACATGTTAACAGTATGGCGAGTTTAACGCTAATGTACTATATTCAGATGGGTAATATTATTCGGTTCGGTTCTACGTTTAAAAGTGAAGAAGAATATTGTTTTATACGCGAATCGACTGCTGGTCCTAGGTACGATACGGGTATTTGTCTCTAAGATTGTAAGCTAACAACCGATATACTCAATGGCAAAAAACTTAAGTAGGCTGGTCTGAGCGTCTTAATAACTAGTGATAGTGCAAAACCTATACATCAATCGCGTGTCATGCATTTAATGATTAAAGCTCAGTATTTGACAACATCGATCATAAACTTAATAATGATTCGTAAATCGGAAAACTATTAATGTTGCTTAATAAATACACTTCCACTTGCTCATTTGCGGTTATGATAAATCTCGAGTAACTAATGGCAAATTCGAATTCTAACTAAAAATCAAAATTAATGAAGTCGAGTAAACATTATTTATAAATTATAAGATAATAACATAATTCGCGGGAGGCAGTCTCTTCCGTACGTACGTACGTAGAAAAAAATCATACTTTTGTTGATTACAGCGATCTTATTTCAAGGTTTTTAGTATTTATAAAAATAATCTTAATATCTTTGGCAAAGTAGGGGCCCTTCGTTGATATCGACAGACCCCCAGTTCTTCAAAGAATCTGTAGTCTCTTCGTAATTTAAAACCTAGCCCTAGGATAGTAGACGCTCTTGTAAAGTCTCCAGTACTTGCTAACATTAACCACGTTAGGCAATTTAGGGTTCTGTCTGGCTACTTTCGTAGATAAATTCCAAACTTGATTTATCTTTACGAATTTAAGAAACCCGTATGAACTACGTGTGACACCTCAGTCCTCTCGTGACCATGGGTGCCGTAAAGCGCTCGCAACGTCGGGTTAACATAGCTTAAATAAAACGCGATAAAATCCGTAAACATAGTTTTATTAAATGAGTAATATTCGTATAAAAATTTAAGAAATCATTATTCTCTTTACGAATTAACTACGACTGGTACTAAGTGGCAATAG
Source organism: Archon apollinus (assembly GCA_018248195.1). Taxonomy (NCBI): domain Eukaryota; kingdom Metazoa; phylum Arthropoda; class Insecta; order Lepidoptera; family Papilionidae; genus Archon; species Archon apollinus. The sequence continues at coordinate 1,820 of DWIA01000604.1, forward strand.
ACTCACAGATAAGAAGCATGCTTACGACTGACGCAGAAAGCAGAAACCACTCTTACGAGTAAGAAACTTAGGCATTGTCCGTGCAATAAAGCATTTTCGCCATTCCCTGTATGGCAGGCACTTTAAAGTTGTCACTAACAGCAATGTACTAAAAGCTTCGAAACATATATAGGAACTCTTATCAAGATTGTACAGATGATGGGCGTTCCTACAAAACTTTTATTTTGAGATAAGAGTAACGAGAGGGTGACCGCACGCAGCACGCAGATTTTTCAGCCGCAACGCAGAAGCTCGTGACTTAACATCATGACTAGAGATTTACAGTGGCTGGGGATAGGAAAACGCTGTGATAGCTCGCAATGCTCATAAGTCGACTCAACTCATAGAGATGCGATAACATAGGGATTTCTCTTCGAAGCTGAAGTTTTAAAACATACTCGGCAATATGTAATTTTTGGTGATCGAAACTCAGTAGTACCAAGCATCATTCTGATTGAAAAAAAAAAACTCGAGCAAAAACTAGAGTCTTATTGGTTTGATAGAATAAATACCATAGTTCGTTAATAATTTTATTAATAACTGTGTCATATAAGACTTCTAAAAATACGCCGGGATCTATAAAAGTACAGCAGCATCTAATAAAAAAGGCCTACTGGACCGTTTGAAGTGATTCGCGTTGATCAAAAGAACAAGACTATGCGATAGTTACACGCTTACACAAAATACGTATTCTTGCACCAAGTATTTGTATTCAGTATCACTTGTATCAGTATAAGTCAGTATTTGTATTATCCATAGCCAACGGAATGTGTAATGTCCGAGGTTAGCTTTACAATCTATTTAAAGTGTTCGTTAGTTATCTAAAGATTTACAAGTCACTATATCAGTGTGATATAAAAAACATACTCCGCCTTAATCTTTATTCAAGTAATAAAAAACAGAAGTTTTTGGGGTCTGCCTGTGTTGTGGTTATCCCGATGTCATTGACACTGCATCTCAGTCTACCTCCAACCCCCATACGTCTGTAGCGATATCTATCGTCAACTATTTCGCAACTTTGAAAAGCAAAAATAATTAATTCGTACGTCCATAATCACGCTATTAAAGCTTCTGAGATGCGAACTATATATACAACAACCAAAGATTACTGGTAGGAGGAGACGTCCTCCCAAGCTCAGACTAACTTCTCGGCATAATTATTTGCCAAATTGGTGACCAGACAGTGCCCGATGTGATATAAACATCGAAACCAGCTTCTCCCAACTACAGCAATATCGTCATCGGTAGCCATCGCCGTTACAGCACCAGACTACTGTCGGCACAAGGCGTTCTTCCTAGTCTCTCAGCCACTGCGGATCATCGACGACGGGCCCCTTCTCCTCAAGCTGACTCTTACGGTACTACTGTCTCCATACGTCTCGACGCACTGAAGACCTGGACAGAGCCTCACCGCATCGCCAGACTGCACTACATTGCCTGACGTCTCAAGACCTCCACGCTCACTACGACTTCCAGTCTCAGCGAGGGAGTAATAATATGTAGTGACATTTATCCCAACTTTGAGAAGCAAAAAGAAATAATTCCTACGTCCATAATCACGCTTATAAAGTTTCTGAGATGCGAACAATGTCTACAACATTCAAGGATTACTGGTAGGAGACGAGGAGACGTTCTCAGATCAGACAACTAGATCTGGCGGGTAGCTACCCTTTTCCTTGGCACTTTTATCGTCTCGCAAGTTCACAGACTAGTTATACGCAGCGGCGTCTAAGATGCTAGGCTTCTTGTACTGCGATCACCAATCCGCCTGGCAAGCGTCGTGATTCCCGCAAATCCTCCTTTCTTGGGAGAGGACTGCGTCCAGCAGTGAACTAATAACAGACTGATAATGAAGAAAAAACATAAGATATTAATTTATCTTAATAAAGATAATTTGCTAAGATCCGTATGCAAAAGAGTACCGCCTGCCTTGCCTGCACAAGCAAACTAATAACGCCAACAGAAGCCCTCCACCACTACAGCACTACCACTGGGCAATAAACACCACAGAAATCGAGAACACGACTCTTGTTTCGTCTTAAAACGAGACATTATCAAGTGTACTAGACTGTACTAGACATTTATATAAACAAAAGAATCCTATTAACTAAAGAAACAAAAGGATTAAAATTTTCGACGTTATGAGCGCTTTATAGCACCCATGGTCACGGAAGGTCTGACGTGACAGTTGCACTGATGTTATAGTTAATCCGGTGTATCTTCAGGTTTTAATTATAAATTTTGTTCCGATCCACGAAGAATAAGCTTACAGTATCTTGAAGTCTAGCAGTGGTGTGCTTGGTTTTAATTTTATTAATTATAGGATCCCAACCGGCTGGTAGTACCCAAGCATCTTCTCTATTGAAATTAGGATGTTTTCTTATTTCAATAGCCTCGCATCATCCTTAGCAGGAATCGGTGTTCTTTAGCGAGGATTTGTGGTCAATCAAATCTGATCGAATGGTTAAGATGATCCAGAACATGATCACATACTGGAGACTTCCTAGAGCGTCTATGCTTCACGTCAGCTATGTGACTAAAATTAATAATTAAAAGCTGAAGGTACACCAGATTAACTATGACATCAGGACATCTGTCACCTTAGTCCTCCCGAGACCATGGGTGCTGTTAAGCGCTCGAAACGTCGGGTTAATACAGTTAAAATAAAACGCGATAAAATCTGTAACACTTAGTTTTATTAAAAGATACTTTAATTTTAATATTTTAAAAATTAATTATTTGTTTTCTTATATTTAATATTTTTCTTCTTCGTCTTATCTCTCCTTGTATGCTCGCTACTGTGTAAATACAGAGATCTCTCGAAAAATAAACACACGAAGAGTAATCGTCACAATTATAACAATCTTTAGCCAAGATGACAGCCGCAGTTTGGTGAATTGCGCAAAAGGTTGCTGTGGTACCTGGCTAATTTTTTAATTTGCTTGTGAGTTTTGAAATTGAATAAACAAATTTAGTAATTTTTTTCGACATTTTCCCTTTTAGAGGCATTAAACAATACAGAAAGTATAGTTTAGTTTCTACTTTTAGCTGACCTGAATGAAATACTGGAAATAATGCCACGCTTACAACTTTTTTTAGTTTAGCATCCTTCTGTTTTCTATGTTATCCTCTTTGTGAAAAGAGGGCTTGTTAAAACTTTTTTCTGTTTGTATCAAAAAGTTTAATAAAACTGCTGAAGCTCATTAAAGGTATTTGTTTATTTATAAAGACTAATATACTGTGCCTTTCAATTAAATAATACAATTACATACATTTCCCCCGTATCGTGAGTGCGTTTTACAGATGTACATTTCATCTGCTGGGGTCTCCACATCACAACCAGACCCTACAACCTACAATTTTTACGTTATTGTTTGAACATCTTTTCCAAAAGCGGGCCCTAGAAAGCGGACTTGGATAAACCCGGATGGTTCTTGAAGGAAAAGTTGCATGGCTATGGTAAATAAACAGAATTTTTTGAACAATTAAGTTATATGTCTTCAAGTATTACAACCATAGGCTAGTGACCATAGATTACACAAATACACGAAATGTGTCACACATCAAAAACTTGTGAACCAAAATGTTGCATTCATAGTAATAACTAAAACCCTCCCTTGGAGCTCAACTCTTTTTTACTGCGCAGTAGAAGTGCTTTTCAACATTTGTGCCCTCAGTAAAAATATCAACAATCATTTCTTCATCTTTAACATAAGAGTACTTTATCACTGAGCTGTTAAAAGCTATTAAAGCTATTATTTTAAAAGAATTTATAACATACCTAATATCCTTAAATTATTATAATGAGTTGCATTTGTAAGGCCCTGTACTCCACAAAGTTTTAATTCAAAAGTCATTGGCTTATTAACCTTGAGGTCAACTGAGTCCATCCACGAACCAACTATTACATTCTCTACCCATGCCCCTACCGGCAAATAAGCCAAACCAAGGAGGCCCTCGATTATAATATTTCAATAATAACCCGATTCAACTACTTTGTATATTTGATTTACAAAAAAAAATTATGTTTGGTCTTTTTGTTTTTGTGTATTTGTTTTAATTTCTTCTAAATTATATATTAAAATAAGCCTAAAATAGCTTAAGTTCTTAATGTAGTAAGAAACTTTTATTATACCCTTACATGTAGTAAAAGCTATTATTGTATAATGAGAATAATAACGTATCACCAAGAAGAGTGAGTTATATGCCTTTCACATAATGTGCAATATTTACAGAATTGCACATTTCGAAAAGACCTTTATTAATGTTTTTATAAGATTTTTATAAATTACTCCTTAGAAAAATATTGGGTATAAATATCGCCTCGAATGGTGAACGGTACCCTACACATGCGTTGAAATTTCTAATTACGTTATTTTTCCTTTATAATATTAGGTTTAATGTCGGGGACGGGGACGTTTGATCCGTTATGGATCATATATAAGGCAACCCAGGCAACCCAGGCACACACAAACTTAAAGTACGAGTAGAAATTGGTGAAAAAAGGATCAGTGCAAGGAAGCCCCCGCTACATACAGAGTTCTGTTATTATGTCGGAAAGTGTTATATCTGACACTCTAGGTCTGATTTACCCTCATATTTCTTTTCCTGGCTATGTAGCCAGGAAAAAGAAATATCTGGGATACATATCCCACACGGTGGTGGAGTTAGCCTTCCTTATTATTTTTCTCCAATTCGCTCTATCCTCGAAATCTCTTTCCACGCACAAAATTTCATACACGTTTAGGTATGCACAACCGCTAAAAAGGTATGGTAGTGTTTACAGAAAGCTTTTAATGATAACGGGCTTACGGGAAGAGTCGGCCTACACATGGATTTAAAAGTGTTTATTAAATCCTAAAATCAACACTACTACTCCCTACTATTTAACAATAGAATTAAGCAAAAGTTTCGAAAACTATGTTAGCAAGATAATGAACACTACCCACAAATTGAGTAATACTGGATTTCCATTTCGCAGATATTATGAAACTGCCTGATTGTGCTGAGGATAAAAGACTCAGAATAAAAGTAATGTACCTGCTCCTATAGCCTAGAAGGTAAGCAAATCCTAAAGTCATTTAAAATGTTGGTTTGAGAGCAGCAAGTCCACGAGAACTTATATATTCAGACTTGTCTATATATGGAGAATAAGTCACATGGAGGTATGAAATACTTCATCACTGTTACAGATGACTTTACGAGAATGACGTACGTGTATTTTCTGAAAGATAAAATAAATGTGCATATAGTATAGTATTTTAAATCAAAAATAAAAAATGAATTAAATCACATAATTAAAAGTATTCGTAGTGTTATTGAAAATATCGTTTCTGAGCCGTGTATGTGCTGTTTTCGAAAGTCATTATGAATCGTCTCATAAGCAGACTTGACGACTTCATGCCTCTCGAACAAGCCGGATTCCGGAAAGGTTTCAGTACCATAGACCACATACGTATGTGTTTGCTTGTGCACGCTATTTTAGGAGGGCGGACGGTGCTCGTCAAAAACTAGGTAATACACACCATTTTATATTTTGTATGCAGATGGAAAATAATAAATAATAAATGCATGATAAATAAACTTCTTTTACTTTAGGGATTGATTAATAAAACAATTAGATGTACATTATTTTATTAAACAATTTATCACGTCTAAGACCGTGTGTATTGTAAGAGGTGGCCAAAAGCAATAATATGTCAAAAAAAGCAGGTGGTTCCCAACAAAGGTCGAAATAACCGTTTTGAAAAATGCCATACCATGCCGTATCGAAAATAACACACCGTAGATGGGAGTCTAAATTACGTGGAGTTTAGTATTGCGATCGCGAAACCACCTACCATGAGTGGGGATCGCTACAAATTCCCCTGACTCTTGGAAGGTCTATGTTAAAAAATAAGATGGTGATTATGACGATTAAATTTTATATATAATTTTCGTAAAAATCACAATTGGGATACACAAGTTCTTTTTAGCTCCACTATTACCTTACCTTAAGTTACACCACTCTTGTCTTTTAAATAAAAATCAACTTAATTTTAGATAACGACCGTGTATTATACTATGAAAGTATTATTTTATTATTCCCTGTGGTAGCGGCTGCCGTGTGGTGGCGGTATAAGAGAATCTACCACCACACGTCGACGGAGGGAAAATTAAAACTAGGAGATGGGCAGCAGCATCTTCCTGAAACATCTGAATACATACACTGCGGTTGTCAACCCACCTAGACAAGATGGAACAGTGACAAAATCCCCCTAGCATGAGAGCTACAAACTTATGTGTTTTCTGGAAATCTATGGGGGTGGACTATGTTCAGCAATGGACTAGTGATAGACTCAATAGATGATGATGATAATTATTATTTTACGTAAATACGTGAGAAGACTGGAAATGTTTTGAAATAGTAAATCGAGTCTAGTCTAGTCTTCAGAAATAATGGATACATTTGATAGGCCAATTTTGAAGTAAACAATAAGTTAAAATATATATTCTAATTATGTTCAGAATCCATGTAATTATTTAAAAAATACGAATAAAGAGTCAGTCATCTGCTTAAAAAGTTTAACGCGGTCGGTCCAAATGGGTCCTGTAAAGACAGAAAACTCATGGAACTTAATATCTCCCTAGCCGTTTTTAAAGGAAAATAAAAACCTTCTTTAGCGAGGATTTGCGAAACATTTCATTGCTTTACTTTTCGCCTTTACTTACAATTATATTTTATGGTTTTTTTTATTATACTTGTAACAGTTTATTATTTCCCCATTATTATCGCTTTCGCGCATGCCATTAAATCAGTTTATGCGACAATAATTTTCTTCAAATCGGTTTCTCAACTAATGTTGGGAAACCGAACAATCAATCTGCAGCTTATAACAAAAATGAGAAGTCTAAGTAATCTTAGACTTCTCATTTTTGTTATAAGCTGCAGATTGATTGTTTCAATATATTGTATATGTACTAGTTAATTGCTTATACTCAGCAGCTGTATATCGAATTCTTAAAAAAACCTAATTGATTACTGGCCATTTTGAGTATTTTATAATAAAATGCCATGCCGTGTGGTGGCGGCGTTAGGGAATCTGCCACCACAATTCATCTCGTGGATATCGTAAAATTTAACTAGGCAAATGCCGGGGAAAGCTAATGGCCTTCATTTGATGGCGGAATAACTATATCTGTTATGCCACGCGTAAATGATCCTGACCTGTGCCTGCAGCAGTGTCTAAGGTGCGAGATGTCTGGTAATGCGATCGGCAATCCACCTCGCAAGCATGGCGATTACGGCGTTCGAATCCCAGCTGGAGACAACATTTGTGAAAAAACACTAATCGTTTGTTTACGGGTTTGGTTTTGTTGTGTGTGAAATTTATGCCTGTAAATCTCACCCGTGTTACAGGAGACATCCTAGTGTAGGGTATTAGTAAAAACATGGCCTAATAAGCAAGAGTATGGACTGTGAAGCTTGAGGTCGGTGCCCCCCATCCGACTGCTGCCTTGAACCACAGCCTAGCACAAATTTTAAACATAGCTTGAGTGTAGTGGTAGGGTTAACAGGAATATTAGTGATGAAAACAGCATAGCTAGTATTCTATTTAAAGCACACGCGCACTCGCACACACACCTCCTATGAACACACGCGCACACGCACTCACGCACGCAAACTCACATAAATACCCTTTTGCGACATATCTATATCACTCACTAGATGACAGTAACTTAAATTTTAGCTTTACCACGGTAAAGCTAAAATTTAGGTTGCTGTCATGTCTGGTCACGACCAGATCATGTTTACACATTAATAAAACATTTTCGTCTATAGTTTTAATAACGTAATAAAATTTAAAACAACTTTCCACTGTCGTCTTCTTCTTCATCATCAGCCTGTTAAAGTCCACTGGACGTAAGCGATCCAATTCTTTCCAGGAGTTTAGCTAGCTCGTCCCGGGATGGATAATTTGAGTCTGGCATGTTTGATATCATTATTCAACGGTCATCGTAAAATCTCATATCTTCTAACACATCCGCCACCAGCTCAATATATATCCATCTCGAAAATACCAAAAACCTTGCGCCGCGATAACGGTAACTCAAGGGAGGAATTGCGCGGGGGAGGCTTGTGTCCGACAGTAATCTATTAACAGGCTGATGATGGGGATGTATGCAAAAGATGCATAATTTAATATTTCTCATACTTTGTTTTGCTGACATATTGGCTG
>DWIA01000605.1:0-10076 GCA_018248195.1 Archon apollinus
GAGATATACGTTTGAAACAATCTCACAAAACAGGTAGATTTGAAAACAGCGTATACATACTAAACCACAACAAAAACAGAAAAAAAAATTGAACGCAGTGCCGTAGTACGCTAATTAATGAACACACAAGAACAGGCAACGTCAATAAAAAAAAAGTTTGGCAAATGCCACAAGCTAAAATTTGAAAAATAATTAAAAAATACTAACGGTAAATAAAACAACATAAACTTCCAGTATTTATGTATATAACTACCCGTGCGCGGCGACATGCTTCAAAAAGGAATGCTACTCGGGATATGCTGGGATGTGTTATTCTAACACAACTTCGCCCTGATTTTAGTGGCTTCTTACATAGTTATATATATCTATATTTTATATATACTCAGACATACTGATATAGACATTCAGATAATATTTATACTTTGCGGGCAGAAGATTAACGGCTAGCAGTCTCCAGTAACAAAAATAAAAATGAATCCATTATTTTAAAATGATTTTTAATAAAAGCTCGTTCGCCGGGTGCAGAATGCAAAAAATATATGTATAATGTATATAATAAAAAAATGAACAGGGACCAGTCCCACTATTCTCTTATCTAATTCGGGCATATTGCATTTCGCGAGCTTCGCATTACGGGTAAGAAGAGATATAATTATTTACCATGGACAATAATTATTAATGTGTAGGAACTTATAATATTAGCTGTTACACTAAAAAAGAGAGAAAGAGAGAAAAATATGTCTTGTGTAACTTCATAATTCAATAATATTAAAGGGCTAACCGTAAAAAAAGTATTAAACTAAGATTTTAGTCCCTGGTTTAATAGCAATAACTTGTATTTTATACGAAAACTGTGTACTGATTGCTGGGTAGAAGGTTATTCCAGCGCATGGTGGCGGCGTACCGGAAGCTCCCTCGAAATACAGCAGAATGATGAAGCGGTATCAATAATATGTATGCCGAAGCTCTTGTAGAGATCACTGAGATTTACTGGTGGTGGTATTCCTATAGAGGAGTCCGTCTAGGTAGGTACCATCTCAGGGCCAGTTATGCTGCTATGAAGCAGTGGTGTGCAGACATTACTGTGTTTCGATTTGAAGGGCACTGTGAGCTAACGTAATCAGAACTGATGTCTCAGGTTGACGGACGCAGTGTGGTGTCACACTGAAATGTTTTGGGTGACACAACATCTGTAATGGGCAGATGTTGCACTTGCCATCGGGTGAACGTTTTGCTCGTTTCGTTACTTTATCCAATAAAAAACGCTCTCACAAAGCACGCTGACAAAGTCGGTAATATAACTTAACTATTAGCTGAGTATGATTAACTGATTGAAATGGTTTTAATTATGAAGAAGTAACGTATTCACCAATATTAATGAATGCTTTTAACTGTTTACGAGTAATTTAGTTCCGTAATGAATTAAACCCTTTACTGCTAGAATACGTAAAAAACCTTGATCGTAAAACGCACTAATTGTTTAATGATATTCATTACATTTTCCAACTCATTAATTAGTCAATGGACAATAAATCATTCGACAATGATCGAAAAGCTATTAAAACGGCCCGTTGTTTCAATGTCCATCTCTGGTAAGATGTAGCGATATCTATCGACAATTATGTTGCAACTTTGAAAAGCTATAAAATAACTCATACGTCATACATCGCGCCATTGAAGTTTCTGAGACGCGAACTATACGAGTATATACAACATCTAAAAGATTACTAATAGGAGGAGACGTCCATCTAAGTTCGGACAACCCGGTCTAACGGGTAGCTACCCTTTTCTCTTGGCAACATTATCAGCCGAAAAGGTCAGGCATTTTTGCCCAGAATTTGGAATAAAACGGTGGTTGCTTATCCTCGGTATATAGTATTTTAGTGTTTTGTTCTTCTTCTTCTTCAACTACCTGTAAAGTCCACTGCTGGACATAGGCCTCGCCCGAGTTGTGAAGATTTGCTATAATCGCTAAGCTTTGATAATTTGCGACCACAATACCAGACATTTCGCACCTTAAACACTGCTGCCCGCCACCGCTCAGAACATTTAAGGCCTGGCAAAATAGATTTGCCGTTAATTCGCTATCAATCGGAGGCCATGCGATTCTTCTGGCATTTGCCTAAGTTGACTTCTAGAACACCCACGAGACCCCGAGAGAAATGGGGTGGCAGATCTCTAAAGTCGCCACCAAACGCCGTATGCCTATAGCGTAGTACCAGTACTTCTAAAGTTGTTTACTAAAATTTGAAGTACTGCTTTGACATCCTGAAGAGTGAATACTGCATATGTTTGAAAGAAGAGTTTGTCCAAATGTGAAATATACCAAACAGCCCTACGACTGCATGGTAAATTCTGCCAGGCCTCTATTACAAGTAAATATTACCCCTGAACACTTTTACAGTACGTGACTTAGTATATCGCAGTAAAATGATTGATTTTTTAGATAGGAACCTATCTAGGTAGATACCACCCCAGTGCGATTTATTGTGGCGTAAAACAGTAGTGTGCTGCTGTGTTTCAGTTTTAAGGGTACTGAGAGCTAGTGTAATTGCTGGGCATATGAGACTTAAAAGCTGATGTCTCATGCTGACGAACGCAGTGTAGTGCTACACAGAAATATTGTGGGAGACACAGCATTTGTAATGGGCAGACGTTGCACTTACCATCAGGTGAACGTTTTGCTGGTCTCATCACTTTCTTATCGTGGAAGCCATATTGTTTTCTCATATTAAACTTACAGATGAACCTAGAAATTAATTACACAGGCCTCTTTCTTTATAACTTAAGATGGTCAGAAAGTGAACTTTGCAATATTGTTATAAACGAAACCGGGTTCATCAGATTTCTTTGCGAGGCTTTTATTTGCCAAAGAACATACAGGAGGGCCATCCTTGAAATGTAATCTTAGCGGTACAAACGGGATGTGAACCTGGACCGTATGCTTTCACATACTTGATAAGTGAAAGAGTTTGATACAAATGTACAATAACACATTATACGTATGTATCTCAGAAATCAGTTTCCTCTAAATCAATGTTGCAACAGCATATGCTGAGTCGAAATCCAGAATTGGCTTACATCACGCACGGATAATTATTACGCTAGTAATATTTTTTGATGATTTTATAAGTGAATTTTTATGAGTGTGTTGTTGCCAAAAGGCATTAAAATTCAATATAAAATCATTATGTATTTTTGCCCTTAAAAATATGTCTAAGTTTATGTTTATATATAATTTATAATTTTGCATTAAGTCATTATAAAATCGTGTATAGCCTAATAGTTTAGGCTACGTACTGTGAAACAAAACGTCGCAGGAACGATCCTTCGATAGATACGAATCTACCATACGAGTATTATCGTGAACTATCTCAAAGCACAAGATGTTGAGCTTAGTCGGAGATTTTAACAGGAGTTATGTTCTCCAGACCCATTTTCGGTCTGGTCGACAACCATCGAATACTGTCGGAAGCTATCAACTGCGCAGGACATATCATAGTGCCACAACTGTACGTGCAAATAAATGGACACTGGCTCATCCCGGCCTACCCGTGCCTGATGTAACGCTCATGAGATAAGATCAGTAGTTGGCTAAAATACAGTATCAGAAACACAGGGAACAATCACAACACAATCAGACTAGAAAAACATAACCAGACCCGAAAATTAGTAATTTTTGCACTAATGTTGGCTCCGGCTAGGATTCGAACCTAAGGCGGCGTACAAGTCAGGTACCCTGACTATTAGGTCACGCGGTATCATTAATGTTAATAGCATTGCCAGAATTCTTTTAAATAAATCACATACCTAAGGCAAAAACTTTATCTTCACACTTTACCAAAGACAGACAGACATCCAACATGACCGATGGATAGGAACAAAAACGTTGTGTGGTAAATCATATCGTTTGTTATATATTTTTCTGTAACTGTTCTACTGCTGAGTATAGGCCTCATCTCATTTTTCAAAGGGCTTTGGAGAGGGCTGGGTTGGTGGACTTCACATGTCCTGAAATATTTATTTATATCTTAGACATGCAGGTTTCCTGACGATGATTTTTTTTCCACCGTCGATTACGGTAAATTACCACTTAAAATTTTAATCAACAATTTTTGTTTTTCGGGCATCGGAAATCGAACGAACCTGTCACTCGCATACTATGATAAAAGCGAGCGCCTAGACCCGCGGCATTCAAACAATAAGGACATCTTTATAATTTGTCTATATCAGATAGTTATCAAAACAAATCAATCAGTTACCAAATGAAGCTAATAATTAAAAACTTTTAATTTCCTTTACCAAAATATGACGAAGAGCTTTGGTAGCTCAGGGGCCGGGCGCTCACCTTAAATTTCATAAAACGCGAGTGACGTGAGTTCTGTCCCGGTGCCGACACTTATTAATATATATAATTATTCTGAAATTGTAAGTGCTGATTTACGAGGCGCTCAGCGGTGAAGGAAACATCGGCAGAGCACCTGCATATCAGGAATGAAACATTCCGAGGACATGTAAAGACTAGCATTGGAGCAGCGAGGTAGATTAATTCCGACATAACCCTCTCAAATGAGTGGAGATTTCTTTAAGTGCTGTTACTTTACAATATGACGGTGTTATATGCTCACAACGTACAAGTTTCCGTAGTGTAGCGGTTATCACGTGTGCTTCACACGCACAAGGTCCCCGGTTCGATCCCGGGCGGAAACAAAACAAAACCTTATTTTTGTTTTAACATTTGGAAATATAATAAATCATCAAATGTAATAAAGCATCGGTGGTGGTTAAATGACAAAACTGAATACGAAAAATATGTACTAAACAGAACTTTAAAATTATTTTTTATGTCAATCTTTACACAAGCCTAACTCAGAAGTTTGTTGCTCCGAATTAGACAAATTCAAAATATGTTTTCTATTCTATTTAGTTTAAGTTACCCTAGTAGCTATTTATAAGGTCTGAAGAAATCGGTATCATTCTAACAGATTTACTTCGTAATAACTTGTTACCTCAGTCAGCTGTAAAACAAGGTTGACACCTATGATTTTTAAACAAAATTTTAGGGATTTTATGGAGTTTATTTCTTTTGTAGCGTAAATAGCCTAATTGTTTGGTAGTACAAACTGCGAAACTCAACGTCACAGGAGCGAGCCCACCATTCGACTATTGTTGTGAACCATCTCCTAGCACAAGCTTTTAAGCTCAGTTGGAGTGGTTAACAGGAATATTAGTAATGTTAAAAGCATTGTTAGTATTCTTAAAAAAAACTATTTCCCGACATTTCGAACGCCGATTATTTGGACATTTCGGACTTAGGATTGAAGTGTCAGACGTCCTGATGACATAGTTAATCCACTTCTTCGACTCTTAATGATTATTTTTGGTAACACAGAAATTGCTGTTTTTTTTAATAATGTATGTAGTGATCATTTCCGTATCTTTAACACTGCATCCTAGCCTCCCTCCGATCTTATCGCATGAGCGTTACATCGGGCGCGGGTGGGTAAGGACGCGTGAGTTCATCTGTGCCTACGCACACATTTGTGGTACTGATATATTCCTGCTCAACTGATAGCTTCCCTCAGTATTCAAAAACTGTCGCCGTGGTCAAAATACGAAGTGCTCCTCTCATTTCAGACAGGGTTTTGGAGCCGGGAAGAGTCCGCCACGCTGCTCCAATGCAGTTTAGGGGACTTCACATGTCCTCGAAGTATTTTGTTTTCTCCGACATGCAGGTTTACTCACGATTTTTTTCTTTACTGTCAAGGACGTGGTAAATCCGCATTTAAAATTACAATTAACATTTTTATTGGTGCCAGCACTGGGAATCGAATGCTGGTCAGTCGCGTACTATAAAAATTAAAGCCCTAGCTCCTGAACTACCACGGCTTCTTATACTAGAGCCAGCAGATATTTGATATGACAAAACGCGAATTTCTTACGGTAAAAATGAATGAACGTAATTTAGTTTAAAATAATATCATGAATTCATATGCAGAGTGATACTTTCAGCTAAAAGTACGATGACAAATCTCAGGATAAGCGCTTAAGAAAATGGCTGATGAGATGGAAATAACGAAGCTGTGATTTTATTACGATAAGACGCATTATCCTGATTGACGTTGGTTTTGGGCTGATTCGATGTTAACATTGAGATAGAATTAGCTAATTGAAATATTTCTAAAGGTTTGTACATTGCTATATACAGCGACTGCATAAATGATATCCTTGAAGACTTGTGTTTTAATTGGCTTCTTATAAGAAGACAAGTGAAACGCATTTAAATGTATGTAAGATGACCGCCTATGAATTCCCCAATGTTGATTACAGACCTCCGCTCATTTCTGAGAGGGTTTTGAAGTCATGAAGGGTCCGCCACGCTCCTCCATTGTGGACTTGTTTTTATTGAAGGTAATGACGATAAGAGCGAATCGTTGATGGTACGTGCAACGTCCGCCTACAACAAATTATATGTTACGCAAAATATTTTGAATGCACCACACTGCACTCATCACCCTGAGACGTCAGTTCTTAAGTTTCAGTATAGAACAACTGTGTTACGCACAACATTTCTAGGTTGAATCACACTTCGCTCGTCACCCTGAAACATCAGTTCTTAAGTCTCAATATCCTCCGTAATCACACCAGCTATCAGTGCCCCACAAACTGAAATACCGTAATGTTTGCACACTATTGCCTAACGGCTGAATATATATTGAGAATATGTAAGTAAAAAACGGGGTTGCTGAACTTCAAATGTCCTCGAAATGTTTTTTATTCCTCAGACGTGTAAATTCCTCACGAGGTTTCCTTTACCACTAAGCCCGTTTTAGATGCTAATTTACCATCAGAACTCAATATTGCAGAAGAAGAAGAGATACCGCCACCAGGGATCGAACTCTAACTAGCAAACTCTCTAACCGATGGTACGATTCCTATGCAGGACTCCGTCTAGGTAGGTATATTCTGCCGTGAAACAATAGTGTGCAGACATTACTTTGTTTTGATTTGAAGGGCACTGAGAGCTATTGTAATCGCATAGTGATTGCAATAGCTCTCAGTGCCCTTAAAATATGAGACTTAAAATCTAATGTCTTAGGGTGATGAACGCTGTGTGGTGCCACACAGAAATGTTCTGGGATTCACAGCTTATATTATAAGCAGACGTTCCTTCCGCTTAGCATCAGGTGAACATTTTGCTCGTTTCGTCACTTTATCCAATAAAAAAATATTCAACGCTAGCTTTCCATGAAATTTAAGGTAGAACTTTCATTTGTGGCCTCATACTGCCCGCGTCACCATGAGACATAAGTTCTTAGGTATTTTATGCCATTCTATTAAAATAGCTAACAGTATCCGTAAGTTTTATCTAACAATAGAAATATTCAGTCCGTATAAATCGAAAAACATGACGTAATGATAACAAGTCATATAAAAATAATAAAATAAGCAAAATGCATTTTAATCAAAAATCCCAAAAATCCTCAGATTTTAATATAATTTGCGGAGAAAATACAAAAATCTAAAATAAATATATTTAAAGGGCCACATAGGGGAACTCAGTAAAAAGATTAGCAGTTCAGCATATGTTCTGTATAACCTTTCCGCGGCAGTCAACACTGATGCAATTATCACGGCATATTCTGGACTAGAAGAATCTATTCTTAGGTTTGGTATAATTTTTGGGGTAACTCCACTAATAAAACTATAATCTTTAAAATGCATAAAGGTTGTATACGCGCTATGTTTAAGCTGGAAACGATGGAGACCTGTAAGTCACTATTCCTTATGGACAAGATTCTATAACTTCCGTCACCATATATATTAGAAACAACGCTATTTGCAAGAAGTAATCCTTCCAATTATTAAAATAATATATAATATATGAATTAAAATAGACTTTGTGAACACCCTGCGAAAACAGCCTTAATGTGCAATAGCGCATGCATGATAACTATAATTTGTAATAAAATTCCAAAATACTACAATTTATTCACTTCAGTTTTATTTAGGACCTAGCTTAAAAAAATTTACTGGACAAATGTTATTGTAATATCAATAACTTTCAAAAAAAATGTTCATTCAGCTTTGCAATGTTAATATTTTTATTATTTATTATATCTAATTGTTACATCCCACAAAGCTTAAATCCTTTATTGAAAATGTGTAAAACTTTAAATTAATGGTCAAAACTAGGTAAACACTCCATTTTATATTTTGCATGCGGCTCTTAGCAAATTAACTTTCGTTATTTTATTAATTATTATAGGTATTACCTGACATTGTATTGTGGTTATCAATATTAATCTAATTATTATTTCACGTCAAATAATTTCAGTATTTGATTTAATTCAACTGATTGGTTTTTTGCACTCCGATGGCCGTTAAACATGTTGGCACTATTTTATATTATCCACAACATAATATGCACGCGTTGTAATATTTTTGTTACACATGTTATTGAAAATAAATGTATCATTATGATTAGAAATACTGATACGAAATGAATTTCTTCTGCATTTATGTCAATTCGTATTGTTGGTAGAATTTGCTTATTTCAACATAAAAGGCTAGCTGTTATGGAGATTAAATCCCTTAAAAAGATTTATGGCAACGTTTCAATAGAAGTCAAATTTAAATTCCAAACAAAGGGCTAATTACGGCACTTTGATATAAAATATGCAAGTTCGGCTTTTCGTTTTAACGATATTTTCATTTTAACTTCCTTCTGCGTCATTTTCTTTTGTAATATTGTACGAACTTTAGAATTTGACTTCTTTCTATTATTGTGGCTGGTTTTTAACACCTAAATCAACTCACATTATCTCAGATTGCTCCCTCCTTAAAGAAATCATGGTTCCACTCCAGAATGCCTTTTTTGTTGTGAAAGTACACACCTAGACCCTAAACATCCAGATGTACGGCATAAAAATATGAGTACCACGAACGATAGTACGATGATCGAACCTTCGAACCGATTCTATAACCTCTGATTTCCATGCAGGAATCCGTCTGGTAACGGCAGTGGTCCGTAGGGCCAGTTGTTCTGCCGTGAAGAAGAAGTGTACAAACATTACTGCGTTTCAGTCTGAAAGGCACTGAGATCTATTGTAATTACTGGGCACATGAGACTTAAGAACTGATGTCTCAAGGTTATGGGGTGGAGTGGGGTGCCATACAGAAATGTTTTGGGTGACACAGCATTTGTTATGGGTAGTCGTTGCACTTACCGTGAGGTGGACATTTTGCTCATCTCGTCACTTTCTGCATTTGAAAAACATAACTCAATCCCTTACTTAGAATTTAGGCTTGGCCCTCGAGTTCTGGGCCTAGCGCGGAATAATTTACTAGAAGAATTATGGAGATGATCAAAGTTTATATATTTGTAAATTTTTGACACCACAAGAAGTGCAGCCTATTAAAGCAAGCCTAGGGTTCTATCTGAGCTTGCTTCATCTTCAGCCTGTCAATAGTCCATTGCTGGAGAATTTGCTATAATGGCAGACGGATTGGTAATCGCAGTACCAGATGCCACCTTAGAAGCTGTAGCCTGTCACCGGTATGTGTATTTTACGTTAGGCTGAAGATGTTTAACAGCAGGCTGAAAACGAGGCAAGTACAAATAATCTGGCATTTTTCGAGATGGTTATTCCACCACCTATCGGAAGCCATGAGATCACCTTGACATTACCCTTAGTCGACTCTTACAACACCTTAAATCTTTAGTGGTGGTGGTAGGATTCCTCCTATTCCTGCTGGACTCCATCTAGATAGGTACCACCCCAGTGCCAGTTATTCTGCCATGGAGTTGTAGTGTGCAAAGATTATTGTGTTTTAGTTTGAAGGGCACTAAGACCTAGTGTAATCACTGATGACTATGCCTTAAGAACTGTTGTCTCTGGATGACGGGCGAAGTGTAGTGCCACACAGAAATGTTCTGGGTGGCACAGCTTTTGTTAAGGGTAGACGTCGCAATTATCATCAGGTGAACGTTTAGCTCATCTCCTCACTTCAACAAATAAAAAACTCACGGGATTGTGAATAATTTATAAACACTACGTAAATAACTTATGCAC
>DWIA01000606.1:0-10074 GCA_018248195.1 Archon apollinus
ATATATATTAATTGTAAAGTCGTAGTTATATATTTCATTACCTTTTTGTACCGCTATTTTTAAGGTGTTTAGCCATCTATTCTAATATCACACATGGTAGCAAAATTACCTAACGCACGCAAGAAAAAAATAAGAGTATAAGATGTCGTTAGTATTTTAAAACTAATACAATGAGTAGAGACAATCATGAACAAAAGTTGATTTCTATAATATAAATATTGTATTAACTAAAATACCAAAGGACCAATTTAAAGCCGTTTTTTTGTCTCAATACTCCTTTTTCTTTGTAGAATTAGGTCAAATAAATTCCACAGAACTGTTTCAGGCACTAAATACAGGGCAGGTTATTCAAATGCAACACTAAAATAGAAGTTTGCAGTAATCGATTGCGCAACAGAAACCATTCAGTGGGCACATAAAGCGAGCATGGAATGATCTAGAGTGCTGGCCGTAATGGATCCTAGAGTTTACGACGTGCTAAACTCTAGAAGCGGATGAAGTTATGTTCATAACACTCAACTGTGTCAAGAACTCGAATGTGTTTCCATCTTACGACACGTTTGCTCTCTCACAAGATATTAGATACTTGACACTAGGAAATTTTGGTAGAAAACGATTATTTGAAATTGTTCACGTGTCTTATATTTCTTAGTTGAAAATACGTAAAATACATATAAACATACTACTATATAAATGTAAAATGTAATTGACTATTTTAGTATGTTTTAAATAGTGACGTAGTTAATTAAACAAATGAAATTTTACAACTTTCAATTGAATAATTACACAAAATATTTAAGGTACGTCAAGGCAGCGTTTATTTTTTAAATGTTTTTACATTAAAAAGCAAAACGAAATGAGCGTCGCGAATCGTTCTTGCTTCAAATTTACATCCCGCTGGGCGTCGTTGAAGAAGGAGCATAGTCGGTACGAGACGCACACAAAATCGTTACAAAGTGTAGGAAACGCTTAACGCACACATTCTGAAGATCAAAGAACGCGCAATCTGTGTGAAAAAAAATAACGTTTTGGTCCCAAAAGGGCGGACCCATTTACGCGACCCAATTCACGCGAACGATTCGGACGACGAAGAAATTGAATTGAAGTCAACCCGAACAACAAATTCAAACGCGTATCGAATTGTTTTACGTTTGACGAATTCGCTTTTCGAAAATTTTAAATTGGTTACAATAGGCCATAATAATGCAGGACTGTTTCTTTGTCCACATCGAAATACTGCAGGACATGAAGAATTCAAAGCATGGCCTTTAATACTTAAGTTTTATTTTTAAGTTCGGCTGATAGCGATCGTGTTGTGATAAAATATATAATATGGTCGTTTAGTTTTTGTGAGATCGGTGTAGCTAAATAATTCAAATACCGATGTGGCTGTTCTGAATTCGAATTTTAAATATGTTTATAACAGATAAAGATATTACTAAAGAATAATCAAACAAAAAAAATAGTTGTTTAAATACTGTTAATATTTACTTCCGTTATTACATACTAATCATAATTTTTACTGACGGTCGATTTACCTGGTGGTCATGTTTTGCCCGCAAAGTTACGAGTCATGAGTTCAAATCCTGGTGCAAGCTAATAAAAATATTATTGTTTTTTTGCCTTCTTACTCACTCTCCGCATACTTCATCTGGCCCTTTCCTACTGCATAAGAATATGATCGGATCCAGGAAAGTAAAGTCTAGTGAATATCTCTGTCCTTATAATAATACATTAGGTAACGTAAAATATCCTGCGTTTTGTTAATTAACCGTAAGAGTTGCCATCGAAATCGTTAGTTAATGAAGAGAAATATATAAGAAAATATTATCATTATACATATACTATTCGCCAACAAAGAAAACTTCTTGCGCCGCATGAACAATTGGCTTCCATTTATTATTATCTTGTTTAGAAAATCACATCTGCTAAACTTTATTAGCTAGTCTTTTGACAAAAGCCAGGTTGATGGAGGCGCGTATCAAATCGTACGATTCAGCGCGCTCCTTAGCGCAGCTGGTTGGAGTGAAACGAATCATTTTATACATTGTTCACCGATCTTATGCGTTATTTATGAAAATCCAAAGTCATATGCCGCTAAGAAAAAATATCTGAATGTGTGTCAGCTTGCCTGGAATTCGTTACGCATCCCGGAACAAGATTTCGAATAGTAAAATGCCACTAGATAAATCATTACCTAGTGGCAGCTCATCAAATCATAACGCTGGTTATTCTGTTAATTTTATTCGATATATTTCATGCCTCTATCTGCATTAATTTCAAAGGAATAAACCTTCCTGCTTATAGTTTTATATTAAATTACTAAATACTTATAATATTTTACATCCGCGTTGCCTAGAGGTACCTAGTTTCTACAGCACAGGTCCTGGGTTCAAATACCAGGTGGAGCCAACTAAATTTTACAATACTCAAATGACAATAAGCTAATTATATTCTGAGAGTTTTCATATAATATAAACGAATTAAACTTGTCAATTTTGTTTAAATTACAGAAACAGCGTCTACTTGAAGGCACTTCGTGAAGGGAAAAGTTGTTCCAAGCTCTCATCCACTACCGTATTACGTCGGCATCCGACTCGTCCGTTACATCGACCGCGCGAGCTAGTCCGAGGTTTTTTGCTGCACGGTAGCTGCACAGATTTGATTGCTTCACTTTTTGCTCTCCTTTTCAAATAAACTGAAGTAATTGTTTGTTTTAAGTCCCGTAGATAGCGTTCACCGCACCGGATTCGTTACAGAGATTTTCTGTCAGAGAATTGAGTCTTTATAACTATGGGATCTAATGTCTTCGATATTATTATTATGTTCGATAATATTCAATTTACGAATTTTATCGCTTGTATTCGGGAGGAGGAAGTGTCAGACGTCTTGATGTCACAGTTAACCTGGATTAACTGTGCTTACGGGAGGACTGAGGTATCCGATGTCCTGATGTCATTAATTAATCCAGGGTATTTTCAGCTTTTAATTATAATTTTGTCTGATCTACGCAGAATGAGCTTACTGTGTCTTGAAGTTTAGCAGTGGTTTGTTGTAAATTAGGACCTCAGCCTTTCCATGAGCATGGGTGCTGTAAAGGACTCGAAACTTCGGATGATTATTGTTTAAAATTAAATGCGATAACATTTATATTTTAAGTTTTATTAATGAGTCTTATTCGCGTAAATATAAGATATCATTAATATTTTTTACGTACGAATTACGTTTAAAATTAATATAGTACGTTTAAAGTATTATATTATTATTATTCTTTTATTACACTTCTTGCAGTTTTTTTAATATTTTTCAATATGAGATTAAATAATCTATCGACCTGAATTCAAAGTGTTACAATATGAAGCAAAGTTCAGCTCTATTAATACTTCCTATAACATTATTTTATTTTGTTAGATAGCACTTGCCGTGGCAGATTAGAGCCGGGCCCACCTTAATTTTCATAGTTCACGAGTGATATTGATCTCCAGCACCAGCACTAAATTTCGTTCACGGCCGTAAAGAAAACATCCTAAGGGAAATTAAAATTATTACAATATGTGAAGTCTGTTAATTCGCACTGGGGCAGCGTTGCGTATTGTTGCTGGCACTAAAGTACTTTCATAAGTAAAAAGTTAGTTCTCGCCAGTTTTAAATTTATAGGCTGCTTTACTTTTGATAATAACCATTTTTTTGATGAAAATAATTATGGTTAATTATAGTAGATACTTAAAAGTAATTTAAGTTATTTTTTTAACTTAGGAGTAAAAGGATGGCACCATTTTAAAATCAAATGTGAAATTAATTCTAAGTTACTGAGACGCGTCTGCTTTTTGCTCCAGAGCAGGTAACAGGAAACGGGTTGTCTGCGTTAATCCCGTTCTACACATGTGTGCGTCGCTGACTAATCACACCTTTGAACGTATATATACATAGCTTGACCGTCCGAAGTTTTTTATCAAATCTAATCAAAAGTCACATTCTTAGTAATGGTAACAGTGTAATAATTCAGAAATATTACCTACGTTTACTATATGAAACAGAAAATTAAATGTACCGAAAGCGTAATTATGTTTGACACTACTTGTTCTGACTACTCTCTACTTGTCTTGACTTCCTTGAATCTGTCGTTCAACTCGTAGTTATGTTGCCTGGCTAGTATGTTTAGAATGTCGCTGGTTTAGTTCTTACGAGTAGATGCTTGCAGCGTAGCCATGTTTCTCAGGCTACTTGCAACTGGTTTGCTTCCGATAGAACTAAATAAGGCTTTCATATTTTCACTTCATATTTCTGCCGGGAAAGATAAAGACAGGTTTGCATGATTCATTTTTATTGAGTTCATATAAATCTTTGTCGACTTGAATTAAATTAAATGATATCATTTATCATTATTATTAGTTCCTATTATTCCTATAATCTTATTATGCCATTTTATTTCAATAATATTTCATTTAGATTAATTTGCCGACATGCTGTTGTATGAATATATTATTTTATAATTATATTTTTTTTATTTTCTCCTACAGTTTCACGTATTTTATCATCTTATAACTAACAGTGAAATATTTTACTATCTAATTAACAATTAAGCTCTAGTCTTACACCAAAGTCTAAAATAATCCACACGCTTATCATCTCTAAGACAGGAGGAAAATATGTGTTTATTAACTCTGTATCAATTTCCACATAAATGACTCACTAATCCTAGCACTGTAGGCCGCGATGCTGAGTAAGGGATGCCTTGGTACATTGAAAGTAAGCAAATATTAATTCTACACTCCTCTTACCTGGCAATATTAAAATCATAATGTGCTTAATATTGAATTTATTAACACTTATTTAGAGTGTGTCGTTATTTATTAAATATTCATAAAATTTCGAATTTTATAATAGAATAGGTCTAATCATTTTTATATGGGGTGAATAAGTTTACCATAAGCGACATACATACAACAATATGTTTTATTATTTAAATTATTTGGTCCAGAATTAATTGCTGAATTCACGAAATAAAAAAGTGTTCAGACGCAAATATTAACTATGCGTAATAAATGAAAAAAGCTTATTTTGCTTTTAAAACCAACTTGTAAGAGGTAGTCGTATAATAAGCATATTAAGTAAGAGTTATGAATCATGCTATGTATCATCATATAAATGTATAATAAAAGTAAAATCTCATATATATTTTTAAACATAATATAATAACAAATTAGATCTTATTTCATAGTTTTGACAAGGGAATATGACAGTCAACGGCAACTCTTAAAAAAAGAGAGGCGACATGCTCTTTCCTTTGCAAAGCACAGGCCACCTCTTATTTATGAGAGAGTCCGACACGCTTCTCCAGTGCGGATTAGAGGACATCACATGTTCTTGAATTATTTTTAGTCCTACAAGTTTCCTCGCGATGTCATGTAATGAGCACGTAACAAATCAGCATTGTAACTGCAGAAAATTTTTAGAGATGCCGGCATCGGAAATCGAACCCACGTTAAGCGCATGTTATGAAATTGAAGGCTAGTACCCGGCCTCTTAGCCAACACGGCTTTATAAATTGTTAAATGTCATTCTGCTGCGATTTGTCTGTTTATGAGTACTATACAAATTAAAAAGAAAAATTATTTTAAATAACTAATTAACTTCTTTAACACCAGCATGAATAATATGTAAGCTCTTACAAAAATAAAGAAAGCATTTAAATGGGACAAAAACATTTTCCTCGTACTAGCAAAAAAATATAATAAATTTAGCCTACTTTAGCCCGAATATGCACGAAATTTTAACAGTATCTCTAATTAGCAAACAGTTCAAAGGTTAAGCCTCATCATTATTTAGAATTGATAAAAAAATAATAGAGTAGAACCCGAAATGTTAATTTTTTGCTAACACAATTAAGGAATAATTAGTGTTTATAAACAAAAAAAAAACAAATAGATTTTGTATACTTGCTCTATAATTATTATAATGACCCTAATTTTCTCTATCTGTTTCCAATAAACCCTCCCTTTATACCTGTTTCAACGTTATTTGCTAATGACTTGAGATCTCTAACCGACGTTTAATTTTTTTTTGTGAAAACAAATAAAAGTAAAAATTTCCTTAGAGATTTTTTATATTTAGCCTTGGTATTTACATAAGACAACTTTGATAAAAAACGATTGTTGTGTGTCTGTACATATATTGCATTAAGATATAATTTTAATTTAGGTTGACGATTTTCAAGTTCATACTAAAGCAACTCAGATCCGAATACAGAGTGCGTGTTTCTGAAACCGCATCTGAACCACGCTTCGATTGTATAAGCAATCGTGTAAGGTTTTCTATTAGATTCAGGGTAATTACACTGTAATAGTGACCTAGTGTTTGTGCAAATACATGCTTGCAGTTGACTTTTTGTGCACGTAACCTGAAAATGATGCCATGATTAAAAACTAGTTAGGAGAATATCATCGATAATAATGAGCTAGATATCTGACTTTTAAAACAAGTAACATAGTTATAGCAATATTCACACTCTTCCATATATATTACATAACCCCTTGGTCATTCGTATTATTCATATAAAAATATTTTTATTCAAAATTTCTACGTTTTCTTATATTTTTCAATTCAAAAACAATGATAAAAAAATAAAATTAGTCATTTATAAAAAGGTCAGTATAGTCATACAGTTCAGAATGTGCTTATTATTTTTAATCTTATACGGTATTAGTCATAAAATAAGTGAACTTGACAACCCTGACACTAATCCGTCGAATTCCAACCCAATTCTCGGTGGGTCGTTCCAAAAACTTACGGTAACAACATAATGACAGAGAGGCGATGTCCGTAAAACGCGACTTGTATCCCGAGTAGTCCTGGATTAATGTCGATTTAATTAAACCTGTATAATTTTGATCGCAGTCTAGGGGCGGGCAGCAAACTACGTAAAAAACTGGATAACACATAATAATATTATTAGTTTCGTATGTAGTCTCCTCGTAAATCAGCACTAAAAAAAAATAGTTTTTCAGACATGTCTTCTTCCAATGGTATACCTACATATTAATAGCAATTTTATCCTGGTACTTCAATGGATTTTGTAGCTTAAAATGTCATGAAGTACGCGAGCTAGGTACATATATCAGCATCGTACAAAACTATTTTGTGACATATTTTTTTATGGAATAAAGGGACGAGACGAGGTAACCCTTGACCTGGTGGTACGTAAGTGCAACATCTACCTAAATAACAAATGCTGGGACTGCTATAGAAATGTTTTGGGTGACACCCTGAACATTTGCGTGCATATATTACGCTACACTGCGCTCGGCACCCTATGAGTCTCAAATGTCCAGTAATTACACTAGCTCCCAGCGCTCTTACCGAAACTCAGTCACATCTTTGCACACTACTACTTCACGGCAGAATACGCACCACGGATTTCTGCTTAGGAATCCAACTACGGTGATAAGTATAAGATTATTGTAGTTGCTCTTTTGACTTAAAGAGGTATTTGTATAAGCCATATAGTGGGTTACTATATTGGGTTTATCGAAATCATAACCGTATACAAATTTTTTTTGAGTGTTAGTAAAGTGAAAGTAAATATACATTTTAATACACGATTTTTGATTGGCAAGTCACATTTAGACTTCTTAAAGCTTAAAAACTTGAGCTCCGTGAATCTAAATATCACGTAATGCTCAAAATTAGGATACTGATCCAATGGAAAATGTTTTTGATATAATATTTTGAAGTATTTATATTATATGTAATATATGTAAATGTGTACTTGTGTCAAAATCGTGGTAAGTGGAAAAATGTGGTCTCTGGCCTCCCCAATGGGAAAGAGGCGTGCCTCTATGTATATAATAAATCTCAATGTTGCTTTATGAAGTGACGTAAATGTATCATTATGTTAAATAATAGACAACACTGCACTATTTCTTTATGTATTATAGTATAAAATTAAAATAATTATAAAATATTTATGCCGTATCCATTTTAAAAGCTCTAATTTCTATTATCCAGAGCGGAATTGAGCGTCGCGTGGGTTCGGCCTTAAAGAAAGATCCGTGTTGTAGGCGGGCTGACTTTATCAAATTACAACCTGTGCCGTTTTGTACACCGACAAAGGCACCGATATTCTTTAACCCACCTTTGGCAGAAGACAATTCGACTGTAATACATTGCGTTAAACTTCTATTCAAATAGTCGTCGTTAATTCTATTGTTCTTATAAAACATAATGTCTTCCATTAAATATATATTACAAATAGTAATGTAATATTTATAATATTTAATGCCCAATAATGTGTAATATTTGTGCCCAAATAAATGAATAAAAAATTAAGCGAGTAAGTTATATTTAATGGTTAGCTATTTTAACAAAAATGTCAACAAGAACACATTTCAACTGATTACATTTTATTTGTTTGAGTATGTGTGACATAATTTAAAAACAACATTTCTAAAAAAACTCCACTTAGTTATTATGGCAATCTGTTACGCCTGTTATTGCGCCTATGTACACATATGCCTATGTATACATAATGCTAATTCAGTAATATATAGATACATCTACTTAAGGGAAGGTACACCTAAAACTTCTTTAATTTCCCCTTTGTTCTTCTGACGTCGTTGACGAGCCGAACGTAGGAATTTCGTGATTTCTTTGTTGATGATCTCGTTTCGGTGTTCGTTTTAGAAGACGGATTAAACATTGGTTTCTTCGTTTCTGAAGAAAAAAATGTTATATTAGGTTAACGTGGTCATAAGCTTCGACTACAACACTATTTCCTATCAGACAAGTTAATAGTCAAAGTTAAAATAATCGTGTTACGTATTCTACAGATAATATACTCTATAGTTGGATTTGGATACAAGTTTTTCAAAGTCTCTTTCACTAATTGTCTGAATAGCATCTCGCTCCAGCTACTCGTCATTATTCAACGACCCCGATTTACTCCTTTTCTAGACCCTGAACATCTATCTTTAGGCCATACAAACATTTGTTCTGAGCGGTATCATCATAATAAATAGTAGGATTTTTTATGGAAATATGTTATGCATTGTGAACCCTGAGAACCATGATGAAATCCCCCATTGCCAGTAAAAGTGGGTCTTAGACTCTTTTCAGAATGCGAAGTTTTCCTATGCTGCTACTTTGAGCTAGTATTTTGTGAAAGCATGATCATTCCTTGACCCAACCGACACATTCACAAGCTACGAACAGTATGTAGAACTTTTTTTGACTAATTAATAATAAGGTTGAAATCTTTTACCGCTTAGAAGCCACAGTTTGAAATAAACTTGCTCGTTTTATAGCATCCGTCTCATTTCACATTTCCTGCTAAGAATTAACGTGTTCTTTGTATAGGTTTTACGGCTGTGTATTCATCAAAATCTAACAACTGTGTGAGTCTGCGGTCAACGTATCGGCCAGCTGAGCCATGAGATCTGGGTTTGAATATCAGCTAAAACCAGTATCTTCGCAAAACACATTTTATTGATTTTCGGGTCGGTACGTAGAAAGACTTTCTGATGCAGCATCTGATTCTTTATCTGTCATAAGTTATGTTTGCGTGATCAATTACGACACTATAACGAGAGATACGTTGTAGTGCTGTACTTAAAGGTCTGAGTTTTACTCACATGATGTAGTCAAAGCCTATCGATATTAAACATGAGGAAGTCATTGCAATGATAATTTTTACTCCTCAAATGAGTAGTTATTTAATTTACAAATTTATATGCCATATTTTTAAAAGTATCGTAGAATTCGAGTTGTACAGTACTGGTACTTAAAATTACACTGGCAGATACATCTTATGCATTGTACTCATTACTATTGCACCCTCGTTGCAGTTGATTAGTATTGAAAAGGTCCTTTGTTCACGAACAGAATACGTAAAATGGGAAGCTAGACTTTGACCAGACAAACAAAATTGGTTCCTACAAAATCGTCCCCTAAAACAAAAAGAAATGGATATTGTATAGAGATTTACGAGGAAATCGTAATAGCTTTTTGTTTGCATCAGCTGCATTGGAAAAATATAAAGTTAAAATAAACATTGTACATTTTCACCAATAGTATTTC
>DWIA01000607.1:0-10071 GCA_018248195.1 Archon apollinus
GAATACAGTTCTATACTTTGGTTAAGTACTAGGCTAGAGTAACTGTTTTGAAAGATAATCATTTTCTATTTCAGGCTCTATTTGTGGACAATCCTTCAAGACATCCAATTGTTATTTTGAAGGATGTGTCATTTTCTGATTTACGCACTATGGTGGACTTTATGTACTATGGTGAAGTAAATGTTACTGAAGAACAGTTGCCACAGGTAAATTATATTTCATACAGATGAGTTTTATATCGAGATATTTACTTGAATTTCATATTATAATTCTTTATCAATAATTTTTAAATAGGTAAAAAAAATTAATTTCTATAAATATTACCAGGTCCTTGACACAGCTAAGCTACTGAAAATCAAAGGACTTACTGAAATGCCTGATTCAACGTCTCTGACACGGTCTCAAGGGACTTCTGCAGACTTCCAGTCACCTGGTGACTCAATAGACTCCCAAAGGCACTCTGCATCTCCAGCAGCATCACCATCTAACAAACGCAGAAGGTCAGTTCGTAAAGTTAATCCTAAATTAAATTTTGGCACATTTTGAAACATCATAACTACAACATATCATCTACTGCTGAACATATGTTTTTTTTAAATATTACTGTAAAATATATTTTTTGTGCATTAAGTACTGAAAAATTGTTAATTAAATTTGTTTATTGCTTCGTCTAGTACCTGACCTTACACCAAGTTTGCCGGTATGATAAACATTATTTTACTGGTTGCTTTCACATTTGTTGGTAATTACAACAGTATCCATTATCACCCCACTTTGACTTCTTTCAACTATCTTGCTCTTCCACTTCTTCAGCGTATTAAATCTGTGTCTGTGCTGGTTGTTCCAGTTCTAATGCGCTTATTCATTTTTGGGATTTTACCTCACATAAGTTTAATTGCTATATAACTAACCTGGCTGTAATTGACAATGTCTAGGTTCCATGCTGACACCCTGACAGTCAAATTAAACAGGCAAAACACCTAAAAAATATAATAGGCAAATAATTTATATACCATAAATTATTCCTTCCCATTATTTTATTACTCGTCATTGAGGTTGTTCTTTTACATTTATTTTGAAGCTCAAGTAACATATATATAAATAAATACATTGGTAATATAATATTTATGGTAATCTTTCCCAGACAGTGGGGTGGCCAAGGTCATCAGTGGCAACATGCACTCACTTAAAATTTATTCATATATACAGATACCTAAAATAGGTACATACTACTTATTATACTTCTGCGATAATATTTCAGACAAGAAGCTACTTTTTATATATATAGGTGAACACAAAGTATCTGATTTGAAAAACTAAATGTATATAGCTGGGGTAATGCAGCATTTAAATTTTTCCACATGTGCTTGTACACATTTTTGTCCCTCTATTGGTTATAGTAAGTGAGAAGTATGTTTGTAAAATATGCATAAGGTATTACTCATAGTTATAATCAAACAAGTGTAGACACAAATCTTATTTTCTTGCAAATTGAATGACTACATTAGCAGCTTAGCCCTGATCTCATACCATGGGTGTGTCGTTAATATCAATTAAGAGCAATGCTTAAATAAAATCTCATGGCCCCATTTATAAGGTAGAATAGATATCTCAAATTATCTAGACTGGTGACGGGCAGCAGTGTTTCAAGGAGGTTAGTACTGCATTTTGCCAACAGGATGATTAAAGCTAATCCATCTAACTTCAAAGAGCCTGTATCCTGCAGTGGACTGTTCAGAGGTTGATAATGATTAGTTGAGTCCTTATTAACCATACTTGGTAAAAGTCCAATCACATATCTCTCCCATTCTAAGATTAATGACAATGTAGGCATGTAACTTGAATTTTTTGGACTGCAAATTTTTAAGGTTGCAATCCAGCCATACAACCACCCAGCCACTTATACAAATGTTTGCAGTTATCTTCTATATATCTTATATACTCGTATGATCCGTTTTTCGGTTTTGACGACTATTCAGCAACATATTTATGATAACACTATAAGACATTACCCACTTAATTTGTTTGTCTTGCTGATTCGATGCAAATGAACCAGCATTGTTTTATACATCAAATCATGATCCTAAATCAGTTGTATTTTGGCATCGATCAGATTGAACTAACTAACTCAAAAATCTTTTCTAAGAACGTTTTTTTTTCATTGACGCATGTTGCGATTGTGGTGTTTGGCCCATCTTCGTACAGATAATTGGCTTTAAACTATTAATTCAGTTTATTTTTGTTTATTTCTATAGATAGCATTTGACATATGCTTTTCTCCATCACCCAGGGTTGACTGACAGGAAATGCCACAAGGCATTAAGTCCGCCCATTAAAGCCTTTGGTTAAAGGTGTAAACAATAAAGAAAAATTAATAAATAAATGTTGACCGTAGGTAGTATTTGGTACCATTAATTTTTTTCTTGTATAATAGCATATGTTCTTCCAACAACCCTAAACTGTTCTAACATGTCAATGTTACAGTTTGTAACATAGAACTGTAACAGAAATACAAACCCAACAAACAAGCACTGGGAAAAGAATAGCTTAAAATTCAACTAACTGATACTGGCAACTTCATCCGCTGTTTTAAAAATGCTGTGGAAAATTTATATATTTGTGGATGTTTGACTAAAAATTCAATCAAGTTTGTTATTGTTTGGAATATTACTGATGACTTAAAAAAAGTTAATATTTTTAAGAAATCATGTATGTAATCAGACTTATTTCCTCATTGTCTTTTTAATTTTCCTTAACAAATAATTTCGTTGCATTTATAGACGCCGAAAAAGTTCTACCGGTTCAACATCTTTAAACATGGTGCCAGAGGATAATAGAAATGATGAAGCTGGACAATCTGTGGATTTGGTGCGGGGGGATTCTATAACACTAAGCAGTGTGCCCCAGCAGCGACGCATGAGAGATTATCAAGATGAAAGGATGGACACTCCACAACAGGTTTGAAAATCAGTTTTTCCATATATTGCTTGTAAATGTATAGTGAATACATAACATAATTAATAGTAGTGGTTTTATTACCTTCTTTGCATTGCTGTCTTTCTTTAATCAGATAATATTTCCAGACTCCAGATCAACACAACTTGAATGTGGAGCCCTTATCTATGGACAATAATCCTGCAGGAATTCCACAAGGTCAGTCTTCTTATATATTTTAAACACAAATTAACAAACCAGTAAAAACATCCTTAGAATGGTGTAGTAATTATTTTATCATACTTTAAAGGTTCAATTAAAATCACAAAAGAATAACCACACTTATAGGCATTTTAATAACTCAAAACTTCTTTATCACAATTCACAATTTTCTCAATTATCATCGGCTAATATAAAATGTGTAACACTATTTTTGTAAAATTAGTTCTATTTGGTGATTTATAAAAGGTTTATGTTACATAGTATGTACATTTTACTTTAGATATCTTTGTTAAAAGCTTCTATTAAAAAAAAAATTGAATCTAGTAATTATTTTTTATTCTTTTACATAAAAGAGTATGTGATTGACATATTCATTGAGTGTTACATACAGTGCGTTTGGAAACTGCTTGGGTCATCATTGCAACATTTTTTTTATTTAGAGTATTTATTTCAATATTATGATAAAAAGAAAGGGTAAGTACCTCCAGTATTTTAATTAATTTAATTTATCATTTTGTTACTTTATTTAATATGGTATATTTTAATAAATATATTTTTCATATGTAAAAACAGACTTGTGGAATTTATAAAGTAATGTTGCCGTTAGTGCTACTCTAATTCAAAAATTAATATAAATATTATTGCAGAAGAGAAATCAAATTTGAAGAAGAGAATGGAGGATGAACATGCCGGAAAGTAAAAGCTGCTTCTATAACCACACTACCTCCCAAACTACCTGTGATCCTGTTATGTAAACACTGTTTTATTTTAATTTTATTAAATAACACGGATTAGTCTATAAAAGAAACTCATTAGTTTCTAAGCCAGGTTAACAACTTACAAATGTAAGACAAATAACAAATATTTAGCATATTTTATTGTAAATTTTCATAAAATATCAAGTTGATGGAATATAACATTATCTTAATTTTGTCACAAATGTTTCGAGTTCATCATTTTCTGTTTATTGACCTAATTTGTGATTACACTGCTTATACTTTATTACATTTAAAAGTAATCATAAATAAAAAATGATTTGAAACTTACAAGAAGAAACAAAGAGAAGAAATATTTCTTAAATTTGTTTGAAATCATTAAAAGGAACGTGCCCATTAGATGCTTATGGGAAATGAAATTATTAACATCAAAGCATGTGCCCCACAGAACAATTTACAAGATGATTGGAACTTGAGGCATATTTTAGCATATTTTATAAGCAATGGTTTGTGTTTTTAGTCATTTTTATTTCTTAAATATTGACTATACTGGAAAGATGTAATCAAACATTTGAAATGTCATGTTTTCTTAACCTTCTTTTAAAATATACTTAATTTCATTATATATACATGAATGCTGTTTAATAATCTGTAATAATAGTTACTTTACAAAATGCACATGAATTTTTTTTTTTAGTTTTTTTAAATATGTATGGAGTGGTAGTACTATGAATTTTTAACTAAGAGATTTTTAATAGTCAGTCCAGAAGTTTTCGTAACTATGCGCCACATATTTTCCTTCCAACCATTAATAACATCATTATCAAATTGATTTGTGCAAAGTTGGATAAGATTAAACATACAAATACAGAACATTTCTGTTTGACACCACACTGCAGCTCGTCACCTTAAGACATCACTTCTTAAGTCCCAAGTGCCCAGTGATTAGAGACGTTAATATTGCTGGTATTCTGAAGAAAAACATTTAAAAAAATTACATGTAATATATATACTCCAACAAAGACGACATTGATTTTGTAATGATATAATAGTGTATAAACGGAAATACTACATAATGTTTTTTATAAGCTATATGATCACTTATTACGAATGTACTTTTATTGTATTGCTGTAGTAATAATTACTGTTGTAATTTATCATATTTTTTTTAATGATTTGTATATTTTTTTGTAATTTGTTATTTAAAGGAAAGAATGGTGGTGTTTTATTTAATTCTTATAATCCTACATTGAACAAACTATTATATATTTGAGGACTAAAACATTGTTCATCCAGTGCCTTTTTCCGAACATATTAGGACCGATTTTAGCGTTGAAACTAAACGCGATTAAAACAAGCCCCGCGTTTAACTGATTTTAGAGCTGCATTGTTTCCATTTCACCGGCATTACCTGAACGCAGTTAAAGCTGAACGTGGTTCAAATTCTGAACGCTTCAGAAACGCGTTTAGAGAGCTATCATTGTAATTGATTAATTTTGGACTCTTTTTTATTTTTATTTTGTTGTCTATTCTATCAAGAACTAAGAATGAAAAGCGTGTTGGCGCTATCTTATGATGAAATATGATGATGAGGATATTGTTCGACATCCATAACGTATCCATCCACGAAAGAGATATCGTTTCACGAAACCATGTTTAAAAATAAAGCGATACCTTGTATCGCTTTTTTTTTAAACATGGTTTACAACACTAGGATTTCTCCTGTATCATGAGTGCATTTTACATGCATAAATTTCACATGCACAACAAAACAAGCAACAAGTTTTGCTTTTGCACATATGTTGGCTCCGTCTGGTATTCGAACCCATGACCCGCGGTGCAGAAGTCAGGTACTCTAACCATTAGGCCACGCGCTCTTAACAGTTCTGTGTGTATTGGAGTCGATTTAAGATAAAATCGAACTTCTTACAAATATGTAAGTCCCAAAATGTATATATTATTTTGTATTGTTTATTCCTATGAAAAACGAAGGTACTTGTTGGATTATTGCTTTTCTTCCTGAAATCACAGTGTCTCGCATTAATCAGTTGCTATTTACTTTGTAGTTGCTCTAAGTTTTTATGCAACTGGATATTATTAAGTTATTGCTGCCGATGTATGTGCATTTAGCACTTCTACTGCACAAAGAATTGTGCACATTATGGGAAGTGAAGTAATAGCAACACATTAGTTAGTGTTGCTATAACTTCACTTCGAGCACGCTTTTTGGAACTACCGAACGAGATCCGCCAGACACAAATTGAATTTTATAAAAGAGCTAGATTTACATATGTTACAGGAACAAAAGTTTGCAATCGTGTGATATCGTAAAATCGAGTCGAGCATTATTTTATTTTACATACATTACCGATTTTATAAAGTCGCAGCAAGACCGCTTTTTAAAGCCGCCAAGATGTTGCAAATATGAAACATCGAGATTGTTTGACGATTCGTGACGAGACGACACTTCATGTAAAATTCGTTTTTGTAAACGCGATTGAAATGTAGCTGGTGAAATCGATTAGACGTTACAAACGTCACGAAAACCGAGATAAAATTATACATTTAAAGTCGATTGATAGAAACCGCTTTTGGTTTTGTTAAACTTCATTTAAAAAGGGTACGCTAAAATTGAGAGAGAGAGAAAAGAGTTTTATAATGATCTTGATAATTGATCTTTATCAGCCAAATTAAATTTCTTAACGTGTGAAATCTATTGACCTAAAATATATAAGAAACATTATGATGATAGCACCGGTTCTTCACAGCTATTAGCTTCACTATATTATCAATATTTATATTTCTACGAATTTTCTAGTGTCACTGGTAATAAAAATGACCCATAGAACCCGTAAATGGGTTAACGCACGGGGACCACGGTTAAACCCGGATATAAAATATATTTTGTCATAAAAATTAGACGCAATATAAATTTATTTACAAAATAAATATTTTCCATTTTCGATTTTAAGCAGTGGAAATTTTTCCGTGACATTAATAATAACTATTATGTATTTAAATGTGATCAATAAAGTTACGAAATATGTATATATGTATATGTATATTTACCGACGAAGCCGTTTCCAAATAAGACATATATTTTTTAATAATATAAAAACGCGAAACTTTATTAAGGTTTATCATTCGTGTATAAAATTAAAGCTAAAGCTTATTCTGGTTACAAATTCTTATTTTGAAAATGACGTTTATTTATTTACATCCATTGAAAGTTGAGTGTGTTTTCTTATATCATTTTCGTCACTAAATAATGTAGCAAATTCTACATTAATCAAATTTTAATTTGTTTACAGCATAAGCTGCAGCGAATGTAAATTGTCCTCCCTTTAATATTTATATGAACAGTTAATTAGTACCAGTTATATCGTTTAGTATGAATATTATAGGACAAAATATTATATATTTTACTACACCGCAGTTTCTACGTCGATTAGTATCTGAAATAATCTGTTTTTTCTTCTGAAAGAACGGAATCCTAAAAATACCAATAAATATTATTACAATGCACATTGGTTTTAGGGTCTAGATGTATTGAGTTGTGGCTGATACTGCATCAGATCCTTGATACTGATCCTCCAGTTAAAATGCACAGTCGTTCCATGGATTACGAGTGACGAAAGTGAGGGCGGAGGTGTGCTTCTACTTACAGCACTATAATAACTAATAATATATCCTGTACAGATGTTCAACATCGTCATTAAAATCCAGTAACACTGTTTAATTCTACTTTAACTTATACTTTAGTATTGTTTATTCGCTTTTCTCTTAAATGTAATACAAATATATCGGGCGATATGAATTTTATTTCCAGGGAAGGGAGATCAATGAAAACTAATTTTATATAAAGTACACGTTGTTTTTTTCTTAGTAATGTTTTTCAAAATCATTTATCTCTCTTCCCAGGAGGCCAATGGAGTATGATGGAGCACACATACCCGCGATACTCGAACGCATGCATCGGCGGAGGAGGTCTCCAACCGGATCCCGGCATGTACATCAATAACGTTATCAACCCGCACATGGACTCGGATATGAACGACTACGCACAGGGACTGGGAGTAACTGGTCCCTCTCCCGGCCCCAGCTGCGTTGCGGAAGCTCAAACGGCTCAGGAAGCGGTCCCACAGACTCAGCCTAAACGCCGTCGGGCCACAAATCCTCAGTCTGAAGAGAACTTCCAACGGGCATTAGAAGCAGTCCGCTTTGGCGGCATTGGCTTCTGTAAGGCAGCACGAATGTTCGGAGTGAACAATAGAACGTTGTGGCTCGAGTATAAGAAGAAGGGTTATCCAAACAATCGTCCGAGTATTAAGAGCAGGATAAAACGCGAACATACTACTCCACCGCCCGAACCAAAGGAGGAACTTCCACAACCAGAACAACAGATGGCGCTGATATGCCCTCCGCATCCAGTGCCCGTGGGTTTTATAGACTCGCGGCCAATCGATTTCCCGTTGCAAGGTGTACCGCACAATTCGCCCCTGAACATTCTCGGGGTGAACTTTAACTCGATGCAATAGAACGCGGCGTGCGGGGCGATTGGTGAAGAGTCCTACTCGTTGTGACACGAGTGGCAAGGCGCGGAATTTGGTGCTTCACCTCTCGCGCCTTTGCCCGCCTCTCGCCCTCAGCAGCGCTATGATGTATACATGCACATGTCCCTGTAAATAATGTTACCGTAATCGTCCAGTATTACTAGATCCTCGGATCCAAATATTTTGTAAAGACCTATCTCTAAACATAGATTGTATTGAAGTGAATGTGATACTGGGCGTTCAGTATGTCCACGAGACAGGCGTCTTTTTGCCATAATCAGTAACGTATGTTTAGATCTCAGTAGCCCCGTAAGTTATAATAATTGGTAATTTTTAAAAATCAGCTTTTCTAACTACACTATTTTAGGTTAGAGTGAGGAAGAAATAAAATGTGATAGCAAATTTATAATGTTACGTACTGTTTGTAGAATTCCCCCTCGAGTACATCACTGATCTTCACTGTAGCAATTTAGCTTTAAGATTTACAATGTATGAATGGCAGGTTACATTCAGTTTCTAAACTACCTCTATCTATAAGTATTCTTTCATATTTAGATACCAAGTGTATGACATTTAGCATCCGCCAAAAAAAACCATTAGTTTTATTGTGATTAACATACCAGTGAAGGGTGTAATTGCTGTGTTTATTTTTCATACACTGGACTGAATTGGGTATCAGAAGTAACATCTCGTAAATTGGCCAGTATTTTTATTGGTTTCGCATTTATTATTTATTTCAATTAAGTATATATTATGCGAATTGCATATAATTATAACCGAATGGCTTGGGCAAATACTTCAAAAGATATAGAGCCATGAAACTTGTCTCCCCGTTGAAGACTGTAGTAGTGTAACATTAAGACGAACGCTTCGTATTAATTGCCGGGCTAAGAATAGTGGTAGTAGTAGGAGGTCCTTGTGACACATGAAGCAGATTTACTTTGAGGTTCGAAGGGTACTCCACTAAAACTATCAACGAATCAGAGAACACACTAACTCTGCAACTAAGAATCTCCTTTCCTTATGGAGGGATGCCGTATCCTAGGAAGGCATTTTATTCCTCGTCGATTTATTTTGAACAAAAACGTTGTTCTAATAACTGGTGACGCACTTTGTACTTAATCTTATAGGGACTCTTCCAACGTA
Organism: Archon apollinus; assembly: GCA_018248195.1. Classification (NCBI taxonomy): domain Eukaryota; kingdom Metazoa; phylum Arthropoda; class Insecta; order Lepidoptera; family Papilionidae; genus Archon; species Archon apollinus. Next base: position 9,572 of record DWIA01000607.1, read on the forward strand.
TTACATGTTTTCAATCTTAGTCGCACTTTATGATAAAATATATTCTGTTTATAGGCACTTCATGCATGATATGAATGTTCAAATCGGCGTTAATTCACAAACACAGGCAAATGCTTATTAATTTTTGAAGATGAAGAGCTACATTCATAAATTTATTCTTAAAAAAGTTCTAGTAAAAGTGGACTTGAGAATAGCGCATTAAAGAAAAAAGGTAACAAACACACAAAAATATATCAAAACAAATTACTGAATTTCGAGCTTATGAGAAAGAAAAAGCTATTTCTCATTAAAATTAGGAAACTCTTTCTTAACTTAAACATATCAAACGAGATCTCTTTTCCTTAAAATACACTCAGTATACTAAATAATTACTGCAAGCATCAGTACTCATATGTTGTTGGTATATACATTTCACACAATAAGATTATTTTACCATGTAGATGTTTTACCGCATACTTAATATGTAATCAGAACCTTGGGTGGTTCCTCGATCGATTTCC
>DWIA01000608.1:0-10069 GCA_018248195.1 Archon apollinus
TTCACGTCCACAATGGCCATTAAATAATATATTTTGTTCTACTAATAATACGCTTATACTAAATTACGCAAATTTTCATTTTTTCATCTCAAATTACCTTTCTCTTTTCATTTTCGGAATCTGTATAGAAGAACCAAACTATTCCTACTTAAGTTTCTTATTTATTTTATGGAGGTTATTAAGTGAAGTTTTGGAAGTAGCTACAAAAAAATGTTTAATTTTCTTATAACTTTTATAATTCTGTGCACAAATTTTCAAATGACGAAAAACTAAATATTATCTAATAAATTGGACATTACTCAGTATCAATTAGTAAAATTGAATTTTGCCTAATTTGACTTTCTTTTGGAGATAATAGAATTGATATGAAATTATGAATATTCCATTGCTATTATTTTCATTAAATTAACATTGAGGATTCACAATTGTTAAAATTCTCACTGTAATCTTTAACTGACACTTTTGTTTTATAATGATTCAAATTACATTATTTTTTAATGAACCGCCATTAAAAAGAGAGAAATTATGTAATGTAAATGCTTATGCAATGTTCTATATACTATGGTAAACTAAAGCATCTTTGGTCAACCCACAAATAAAGGTAAAATTATTAAGATTATTTTGATTAATCTTCCATTTAACTCAGGTTAACTCTGATTTAATTTTGATAGTTGATACCGTACTGCAAAAAAAAGGTATTAAATTAACTTTATCTTTATGAACATATTTTAAGCTATTCAGTTGTAAGTTCCAGATACGATACAATAGAAACATTGGACTCGATCGAGGAGAAGGGCCGTTGCCCAATGAAAATAGATCACCCAGGATTGAGGTTACATGTGAGCCCAGATTAGAGGGCCAGAGTATGCTCAGGTTAGAGAGCAGAGGATCACCCATGTTTGAGGGTGAAGGTGAGCCCAGGTTAGAGGGCCAGAGGATGCTCAGGTTAGAGAGCAAAGGATCACCCAGGTTTGAGGGTGAAGGTGAGCCCAGGTTAGAGGGCCAAAGGTTGCTCAGGTTAGAGAGCAGAGGATCACCCAGGTTTGAGGGTGAAGGTGAGCCCAGGTTAGAGGGCCAAAGGTTGCTCAGGTTAGAGAGTAGAGGATCACCTATGTTTGAGAGTGACGGTAAGTCTAGGGGACCAAAGGGTACTGGATTTGAGCTAAGGAAGAAGCATAGGACGTCTGAATAAAAGGAATGAAGTAAAACAAAGAGACGAAAAACGAAAGGGACGCCGGGACATGATTAGTGGTTCGGATAGCTCAGTGGAGGTCCGGACATGTGAAGGAAGAAGCAACCAGAGAAGACAAACGGGATGTAAGATTCGAATTGAGAAGGAGGCACCGAAGCGATAGTTCTAGTGGTGAGTCCGTTATCCTTAATACTAGTCATAAGAAAAAAAATCAAATACGAACATAATCCTTGACAAGTTTTTAACAATCTTAAATAACGTTAAGAGTTCAGAAAAGCCTAAGTTGTCATTTAATGCTAATTTTATACCGGAGTTCGATCCCAAGAGCAAGGAACAAACAGTGTTGGTGTAAATCAATAAAGTAGAAGAATGCGCGGAGAGTTATGGGTGGGAAGAAAGAGAAATTATACACTTTGCTTTACCGAAACTCGGGATTGCAAAGACTTGGTATCATGGCCTACCATCGCTGTTGCTCACATGGGGCGAATGAAAAAAAATGTTAATTGAATCATTCCCATGTCGTGAAGACTATGCTGAACTCGTGATGGAAATGTTAACTGAACCAGTCAAGTATGGCGAATCGTTGGAGCGCTATTATTACACGAAAATAAATTTATTAAATAGATGTAGGATACATGGAACGCAAACAGTAGACGATAACGTTTTAAGTTATCCTTGCCTTCTAGGACACTCGTTTACAGAGTTACTTGATATTTTTATAACTAAGTCTCCCTCGAAATTGATCTTTGAAAGAGTGAATGAAAAAAAGAATTTATTTAATGTCCGGTAATTATGTCAAAATTTGTAAGAACTCACTAAGTTTGATACCTGTCAAATCGGACCCCATGTATGATGGAAGCGTGTACGTGAGAGGATCACTTAGAGGGGACGACGGTAAAGAATATTACCTCCTATCGGGCGAATACGTTATCCAAAATGGAGTTGGATCATTACTAGTATATAATGTGTCCGATAGTGATATTCCATTCCTAAAGATTACTTGCTTTCTCGGTCTCTCGATTTTAAATATTCAGGTCATTTACCAATTCTTAATTGTAGTATGATGTCTTTTAATACATCTACTTCTGATGATTTGATCAATGGTGACACAGAGTTTAATGTAAATGACCGTTTACTAAATACTCTTGAATAAGCATCAGGATTGTTTCTCTAAAGGACTGCATAATCTTGGATTCACGAATGTAACTGAAATGGTTATAGAACTAGAAGACAATGGACCTATTGTGTATAGACCTTATCGTTTATCATATGCTGAAAGATCGTTAGTTAGTAGCATGGTACGTGAAATGCTAGATAATGGAATAGTGCAGGAATCTTATAGTAATTCTACTATAAGATTCCTGCACTATTCCATTATCTACTATGTACGTGTGCACTACTACATCTACTTTACATCTCTTGATCTGGTTTCTGGCTATTATCAAATACCAGTGTCTGAAAAATCCCGCCATAAAACTGCCTTTGTTACGCCTGATGTGCAATTTGAATATAATAGCATGCCATTTGGTCTTGTAAATGCTCAAAAAGATTCTGAATACCGACAAAATCAAATATGCGTTAGTCTATATGGATGATGTTCTCATTCCATGTAAGCATATAGATGAAGGGCTGGAACGACTAGAATAAGTTTTGCTACTTCTCAAACAGGGCGGGCTGACACTTAAATTTATTAAGTGTAACTTTTTCATGAGTACTATAGACTTCTTAGGGTTCGAAGTAAACTCTATAGGTATCAGACCAGGTAATATAAAAACGAATGCTGTATCAATTTCCCAACTCCTAAAATCAGTATGGAATACGCCAATTTTTGTGAATATCTGGATTCTTTAGATGATTTATCAAGAATTTTGCCATTTTAACTTTCCCTTTGACAGACCTTTTGAAAAAGAATGTGACCTGGGCTTGGGGCAAAGAACAAGAGGAGTCGTTTAGCGAGTTAAAAACTGTGCTTACACAATGACCTTTGCTAGCTCTATATGATCCGAAAGTGGCTACACAACTACCTACTAATGCATGTAAGGACTGGCTAGCAGGTATTCTTTTGCAAAGCAACTCGAATGGTGTTTTTCACCCCGTCTCATATTTTAGTCGAAAAACCACTTGCGATAAACGTAAATTTCACTCTTATGAATTAGAGACGTTGGCGATAGTAGCTTCGTTGAATAGGTTCCGCGTATACTTGTTGGGGATTTCATTTGTGATTTATACTGACTGTAGTGCCTTGAGAACTGCTTTAGTTAAGTGCGATCTTATTCCGCGGGCTGCGTGTTGGTGGATCCAAATCCAGGAATATGATTGTACAATGGAATATCGCCCCGGTGCTCGTATGGCGCATGTTGACGCGTTAAGTCGCAATTAGATTATGTCATCTGCACCCGAAACCCATGTTCTGGACGCACTAGCAATTGAAAGTTCTGATCAGGCCTGGATCACCAACGTGCAGGACGCGGATGAAGGTTTGCTGAAAATTAAATTCTTAGTGATAGTACTGCAAAGACTGTTATGGATATACATAAAAACTATACGCTAAAGAATGGTCGTGTGCATCGTTTGATTGGAGATGAAATAAGGTGGCTGGTCCCAAGAGGTGTACGCTTTCAAATTCCTAAACGAAATCACGACGATATTGGGCATTATGGGTTCGATAAAACTTTACATCACATTCAACAACGCTATTGGTTCTCAAAAATGCGACGCTTTGTCAAAAAAATATGTACAGTCCTGCTTAGAGTGCGCACACCATAAAGCTCCTGGTGGCAGCCGAGAGGGTCAGTTGCATCCCATTGAAAAAGTCAGTGTGCCATTTGACACGGTATACGCGGACCATTTAGGACCATTCACTAAAAGTAAAAAGGGTAATTGTTATTTATTAGTTTCAGTTGACAGTATCACGAAGTATGTAAATATAACTGCCGTCAAAAATACTAAATCTCTGACTAGTGTACATGTACTTAAAGAACATATCCGTTACTTTGGAGTACCTTATCGCCTGATAACTGACAGGGGAACTAGTTTTACAAGCAATACACTTAAAGATTTTATTCTCTCTTATGGCATAAAACATATTATCAACACTGTAGCGACACTTAGGGCAAATGGACAAGTCGAACGTTTCAACAGAACTATACTCGATGCTTTATCAACTTGTAGTCATAACAAAGATGAAAGATCTTGGGATGAACACATTTGTGACATTCAAATAGGTATTAATACTACTGTACATAAAACTACTCGGAAAACCCCTTCAGAGTTGTTGTTTGGGTTTAATATCACTAGTAGTAGCGAGGGATTATTGCATCCCGTTATTGCAGATACCACTAACGTAGTCGATTCGGAAAATTTAGTGAATATCAGGGATATAGCTGGAGAAAATATTAAAACACAACAGTTAAAAGACTCTCTAAGATTCAACAAGCATAGAAAACTTAACAAATCTTATAAAGTTGGTGATCTGGTCAGAGTTGAAAGACAGGTGCCCCATGATGGCAAATCCCAAAAATTAGTCGCAAAATTCCAAGGACCTTATCGTGTAATAAAAGTGCTGCCCAACAATAGATATTTGATAGAAAACACCTCCCTGACCCGCAAAAATGACCGCCGATATGAGGCTGTGGTTGCTATTGACAAAATGCAGCCTTGGCTAAATTTTTGTAGGGATTTGGAGAGCAGCGACAATGAATGTAGTCAGAGTGATAATAATTCAGAAAATTAATATTATGTACTTAAAAAAAATGTGTCACTTACCTGTAAAATGTATGTATGTCATTATTATAACATGAATTGTATTACATATCAGTTAAGATTGATTAATTTACCCTATTATTTCCTAGGTTGATTATTTTTATGTTTTCATTAATAAGGTTTAAAATGATATAACAAATTCAATTGTTGATTCTTTCAAGTTTAACTAACTTAAAACTGTATTTAAATTTTGGATAGTATGCACACAAATAAATAATATTATGTTTAATTAACAACAGTATGACTGAATTTGTCTAGAGAAGTTTGTATTTAACCTTCATACAGAAATAAGTGTTATTCAACATTATATAATATTTATTTTTTTGTTTTTGATTCATTGTATGATCTCTTAATTGTATTTTTTTATAGTTATAGTACAGTTACGATATAATGTAACCTAATTAAAACTTTTGTAACAACATAAGCGCGAGGACGCACTTGGAACAGGATGGCCGAGCTGTTAGCCTCTTTTTGGCAACCTTATTTTATTTGTTACTTACCTTCTTATACGATAAACCGTTTGGTCGCTCATTTGATTTCATTAAAGTGGGAATTCATTATTAAGAGAGAGTAACATGCTATTAGAAGGCTTTCTTGTTCGAGAGTTGAAGGGAGCATCTCGTGTATAAAGAATAGTGAAGTTTACAAAGCAAAAATACTGTAACCGAAAGATCAAACTGTAAGTACATGTTAACTCATTTGCTACGAATATTTGTATTTCCTATGATTCAAATTAATTATTGAAATTATAGTGTGACTGTTTATTTGAGATGTTTGGTTTTTATTGTTACTAAAGTCCACTTAATTGAATTAAGAACAATATTGTAACTTATCAATATTATGTAACATTTTTAAGTATCACGAGGACATGTGAAGTCCGCCAACTCGCACTGAAACAGCGTGCAGACTCTTTCCGGCTCCAAAACCCGCTCAGGCAGGGCCCGATAGGCTGAATCTTTACTTTTTTACCATTTTTAAATAATGAGCTTTTTGTTGATATACATAACGTCATAAGTTATATACAGACACGAAAGAGTGATTGAGCGTGTATGTGTGTGTGTTAATAAGCCTGTAAATTGAACATCCATTTATTTTTCTATCAGAAAAGCAAGTGAGGAATTAAATGTTAGCATTATAATAATTATAATTATTATGTGGCTGCGGATTTCGTGCTTCAGCAGATTCCCCCCTATGATTTTACTTTAACGTCCATCATACCGAATGGCTCGGATCGCGTTCTACCGATCATGCGGGGAGATCTGTTTATGACTATGCCATGGCAAAAGATCTGACACATCTGGTTCCATCGCCGACGCGAGTCCCAGACGTGGAGGATCATATACCTTCCCAGTTGGACCTTCTGCTAACCTTTCATACGGACAGCTATCTGATCTCCATCGATGCCCTCTTGGCTCTTAAGACCACTGTCTGATCCGGAGTACGGTGCCTCTCACGTACCTATTGCGGTCGCGAACTTATGACTGCCGCCGTGTTTGGCACTACAGGCCGGCAGATTGGAATAGGATTCGGTCCATCTTTGCGTTCTACCCATGAGAGCAAGTTTGCTTCTCGCTGGATGATCTGGACACCGTTGCTTATTCTGTGGTGCTTCAGGGAATGGAACTCTTCATTCCATCCTCTGTGGTGCCCATTGGCGGCAGATCTCAGCCTTGGTTTGGTCGCACCTCACGCCATAAGCGGGGCTGTTACCGGGTCTGGGCTGACGCATCGGCGGCTTGTGATGTAAATACCAGCGTTCTCAAAAAGAAGTACAACTCTGCTTCCAGGTCCTTCAAAAGAGCTATAGTCAGGTCAAAGTTAGAGCACATTGGCAGAATTGGCGAGAAACTAGTTCGCCTTCCTTCGGGAACCCGTGCATTCTGATCTCTCGCCAAGGGTGTCCTTGGGAATTTCTGTCAACCATCACTTCCATCTTTGCACAGGGAGGACAAATCGTTGGCCCATGACGCAAAGGAGAAGGCCGATCTTTTAGGCTCTCTTTTCGCGTCCAACTCGACTCTTGATGACAGGAGGAATACACCGCCGTCCATCCCGCGGTGTGAGAGCTCTATGCCGGACGTTAAGTTTTTGCAAAGGTCAGTCCGCAAAGCGCTATTCTCCCTGGACATCCAGAAGTCGAGTGAGCTCGACGGAATCCCCCCTGTAGTGCAGAGAATGTGTGCTTCTAAGCTGGCACCGGTTCTTACGCATCTTTTTCGGCACTCCTACTCTCTAGGCGTCGTCCCGAACTCCTGGAGGACGGCTTTAAAGCACCCGATCTAACCCGATCCCGATTAAAAAAGGCAACCGCTCAAATCCGACCAACTACAGGCCGATCGCTATCACCCCCTTTTTCTCCAAAATTATGGAGTCAGTTATCAACTGTCAGCTCTTAAGGTACCTTGAGGAACTGTGGGAACTAAATTCTCTTGAAGAATTCTTTCCTGCCTCACCCGTCGGCCGACGTAACTCCGTCTTGTGTTGAGTTCGCTCCACTCGACGTCGAGACGTCGCCTGACCGTAAATTCAGTTGTCCCGGGTTCGTGTCTGCGGTGTAAATGGTCATTTTCGCGTTTATAAACGCGAGGATCCCACAGCACCCGTCGGACGACGTACTCCGCCTCGGCGTTGAGACGTCTACCCGACCACGACCCTAGGGCGTCTACACTGCGTATACCGCGTGTCTGCGTGTTCATCGGATGTGCCAACTCGTGCGTTTCGTAGTACATTGCTTAAGACTGCTTCGTATGTCACTTGTGACATCGGGGTACCGTAAGTTTGTGTGCGCCGAACCACTCAAGCGAGTGCCTTGTGTGCCGCAGCCGCTACGTGTGCCAGTGTGCTAGCATCGAGTAATGTGAACAACAGGAGCCCAGCGCGCTCAACGGCCGACGCGAAAGGCACTGGATCACCTATCGGTTAGCGATACTCAGTCTGGTGTTGCGTACGCTCCCCTTGACGTCGAGATACGCTACCGATCTATTGCTAGATTAATTGCGTCACTGTGTTTTGAAGCCTGTGTTGAACAATTTGATTGTATCTGTATCGCAATTGTTTTGTACTGAACTCCCCTTTTTTGTGAAAAAGGGGTAGGCAGTACGCCTCACATTCGTGAGTTTAATTACTATTGTTTCTTATTCTTATTTCCTTGTTTCAACGTCACACTTCGTTTCGTCCTTAGCACATTTTATTTTATTTACCAATATTATTTAATATTATTATTATCAGCATTATTATTTTTATTTCTTTTTCGTAATGCAGGATATGAACATCAATCCTCGCAACCCAAGCGACCGAGATTCAAGTTCGGAAGTGCAAATAGACTCGGACACTCCAAGGGAACAGAGGGAGGTTAGAAGATTCCGTGACCGAAGAGGCAGCGTTTTGGAACGCTCGATTAGTGAGCGCGACCTTTTCGCTCCCGAGAAGTCGAGAATATTCCCGGCAGGCAGCATGATTCCAAGGCCTGCACCATCCACCAGCACCAATGTGCCACAATTGGTGCCGCCAAGAGGAGTCGAACTCGCGAGCGACGGGACTGAGCATGACGCAACCTTCATATGCAAAAAGGGCCGCTGCTCCCCCCGTTGCACCTAGAAGCGTAAGGCCTCGTACGAGCCAGCAGCAGCCGCAGCAGCAGCAACAACAACAAAGGAGCGAGAGGCCTACGCAAACCTATCCTTCTATAATCTTAGAGTGCCTTTCCAATTGGGTAAGGCATTTTAACAACCTGCGCGCCAAACTTGGCCACGCAACGAATGCACGACCATTTGGGAAAGGTGTGTGTTTTATTTCGCAGTCTCTCGAGGAGTACCGAATCACTCAGAGATACCTCGTGGACCTCGCCAAGGAAGATGCAGCCCTATCATGGTTCTGCTATACCCCGGCTGAAGATATACTTATTTACTTTGCTGTGCTGTAATGTATTCGTTGCAGCAAGGTAAGGATTTTCTTCACTACGCTATCTATACCTACTAATATATTATATACTATATTATATTGTCATACGCAGCATGATTTAGTATATGATATCATGCTGTACTTCATGTAATTTTATATAATAATTATCTTCTATATATGTAACCTTGTTGTATTGCGTTTTTGCTGCAACAAGGCAATAAATTCTTCTACTGCAATAATCTCTGTACAATAATTTGCCTATTCTATCTATAATTCGCTATATTGATTTTAAGTAATTATTTTGCCTATTTTATTTATGGAAAATAATATTAAATTATTAATATATTGTAGATATCTAAAAGTTCAAGCAATTGTCTTTTACAACAATTTGCCAATTCTTCTCTCTTTTTCTCTACTCTCTGTATTTTTACTTATGATTATTTTGGTATTGTTATATATTTAAAATATTATTTAAGTATTAGTGATGTACTAAGCTAGGGAAAAGTCCATATTTTTATGGAACCAATGTCCGGAGGGAGCAGTGCCCCTCCGCGTCGAAGCTCGGTCCAGGAGGTCATACCGCCGCACCGCAGATGACCCGGTGGTGGTAGTGGTGAAGCAAATTCGTCGTCGAGGTCGTCGCAATAAATTTTCCTGTCTATTAGAAGTCTCAAGCAGTTCCTACTCTGCTGTTAATATAAGAAGATGAAATAAGAAAATATATAAGAAGATAAATAATCAACATTTAAGTGACAAGATAGCAAGGGGTTGTATAGGGAATACTTTCGCACTTCCGTATATAACCAAAACGTTGGTGTATTATTTTCACACATACCTAATGTAATTCCTGGTACATAAAGGATATATATCGGGTGTTCGTTCCTGAAGACCTATGATGTCGAAGGAAGAATAGAAAGAAAAGGTTTGTTTTGCAAATAACGTTATCAGGCTTGTGTTTAACTATTCCACATGCTGGCTGGTATATACGTATTGATCGTCGTTGTAAGACGTTGGTGTGTGGTTTTTAATTTCAATAGCCTCTCGAATGACCTACCTAGGGTAGGTATTTATCAAATCTTATTTTATTGAAATTAAAAAAACATCCTAATTTCTAAAGGGTTCACTGGCTTTAGGTCCCATCTATACATATAATAAAATTGTAAATTTCACGTGTCTGTACAATTCAAAATTTTGTGAAATAAATGATTGAGGGGG
>DWIA01000609.1:0-10062 GCA_018248195.1 Archon apollinus
GTTAACTAATGTGACATCAATCCTAAGTCGCCATTTTGAATATTAAATGTAGGCGGGCGAAGTGAGTTGCGCGGCGAGCTCATCCTTGCGGGCGGGATGCTCGCGCCTGGCGGCAGCCGGTGAGCACGCGGGCGGCGGGGCTGCTCGCGCCGCGCACCGGCTGCGGCGAGCGCTGTCGCTGCTCCTTCACGCGCGGAGCCACCTCGCACACGACCACGCGCGCTGCAGGTTAGCTACACACTGACACTTACATTACACATACTGACACACGAGCTCTCCGCATAAATATGCACTCTTCTCTTGACAGTTTTCATGCGTTGTTGCAATGTATCACCTTGCCTCTGTATAAACTTGTTGTCTAGCTGTTCTATGCCTCTAATATTTAAGCCAAAGCATACTTATCACCAAATCTGGCTCTTTTTCTTCTTCTTCATCACCAGCTATAAAAAGTTCACTGCTGAACATGAACCTATCTCAGGTTTGTCCATGAAGGATTTATTGTAGTCGTCATGCTTTCAGAGACACGCCATCTAAGACGTTGTTGCTGTTCACCAGTTTGAATAATTTAAAAATTGAGGCCGTTATTCAGCCATAATCGGAAGTCATAAGATTTTCGTGGCATATCCGTTAGTCATCTTTTATGACACCCACCGGATTAAGCGGGAGTGGCAGGTTCTCTAACACCGCCATCACTTAAACTTACTGCTACGATTACTGTATAACTTTGTCTCTTTTGGCACACCTATATTACATTAAAAATAAAATGTAAGTAAATCAACAATAAAAAATAAGTAACAAAGTGTTCAAAACAAAATAAAATAAGCCATTTTTCACTATTGTCCATCGGGTGCCGCGCGCGATGTGTTTATCATTGACATGAGGACAGCGATTCCGTGTACGAACTAGTGGAATACAGGTCAGCGCCACACGCGGATTATATACTATCATTTGAAGCACCTAGTCACATAATTAGGTGTAGTTCTGTCCACCACATCTAGCACTTCCTAAAAATTCCTAAAAAGAGATGTAGTGTATTCTTAAATACGCATAGGTTTATATTTAGATAGTTTTAACAGTATTTGATTGCGCTTCTACTCACCCTCTCTAATTTCTTTGGTGTCGTAAAAGTCGACTAAGGCCATTGTCAGAAAATGCTCGAGACCAGAAGGCAGAGCTTAAAATCAAGCCAGTCCTACATACCTTACCTCACCGGCTACGTTACACTAGAGTATCAGAAATGTAACGGATCAGTATAAGTACTCTATAGGTATACTTTATTAATGTATAAAAGAAACTAAAAAGGCACGGTAGGTAGGTCTGTACTTATTAAAAGAACTTTCTGTTAATAAATACAGATTTCATATAAACAGTAGTTTCACACACTTTATAGAGTTCCGTAGTCAATAATATTCTTTTAAACTTTTTATAATAGAAAGTAAGAGTGATTTCACCTTAACATAAGAATTTGCTTAGGAAAGACAATTATTTTTCATTAAAATCCATTTATTAGTAAATAAAGTCCACAAATACAAAATCATTTTCAGATATTTAGCATTGATATATTAGAAACTATTTATGGTTCTTTAATGACTTAATGACTACATAGGTTTATGGGAAGACACGATATATATAACAGACTAGAGAGGCAAAAACTTACATCCTCTGACCATACTAGGAGTATGACTATGACTGAATAAGTCTTTTAAACAATTTCTAAATTATTATTATTAGCTATGGCATTGATTTTAGCGAAATATGTATGTATGTAACAAAGAAATATTAAATTAATTCCGCTTCCCATTCTAGAAATGTGATAAACAATATCAAAGCAAATAGTAACAGCAAAGGTTGTTTCAGGACATGGGAGCCCATAGAGACAACAACTAGCGATAGCGAGCCCGAAGCTCAAGCCGTTGCCGAGAAAGGCAGCATCGAAAAGACTGAAAAGGTAACTGCAAGTTGAAAACTTTAATCAATATTTAATATATGTATAATTATTGCTTCATCTGTTAGTGATTGTGCTTCTTACAGTATCTAGATTTGTCCAGACGACTGAGGTTGTGGTTCATACCTACTAGGATTCGATAAGAAGCGCTGTAGTCGAGTTATTAACATATTCTATATTTACGGATCAAAATAACTTTAATCCACAAAATATGTTGGCTTAATGCCAAAAAATAAATTCACAAAATCTGGACCCGATATTGTTTGAGAAATAATAAAATGTGAATAGCTAAATGGGACATGTGAATTCTGCCAACCTGTATTGGAGCAGCGTGGCGGACTCTTCCCGGCTTCCAAAGCTTCTCAGATGTGAGAGAAGGCCTCTGCTCAGCGGTGGGGCGCCCTAGCTACATATGCATATACATACCTGACATAGTTATAAATAAGTTAATGACTATAAAAAAAGGCCTGTATTCTTGAATCTGAATGCAAATAATGTATATTGGAACTAATGGATACATATACAAAAATAAACTAAAACAGTGCAAATAAATATTAACGAATAATTAAAACTTAAAATCATTTAGCCGTGCGCACGCGCGTGCGCTCGCACGAACGCAGGCACTCAAGCCTGCGTTCGTGACTGCGGGACTATGTGACTGCCTGAGTTTTTGGGTGCGTGTGTGAATATGTGCGTGATCGCGTGCGTGTGTTCGAGAGTGGGCGTGTGTGTATGTGTGTCTGTGTGTGTGCGAGTGCGCGTGTGACTCCAACTAAAAACACTCATTAACAGGAATGTTATGAAACACCCACGTTTCTGGCAGGAGCAGCTGAACTTAGCGGCGCGCGGCTGCTCGCTGGCCGGCCGCGCTGACAGTGTACGCCGTGCTCTGCGCTCGCTCGTACGCACGCTCGCACACCTCTACCCGCAGGTATGTACTTACAACATGCTGGCACACATCTGTTCGTGAGTGGTTTATATAAAACTTGCTTACAAACGTCTGCCTACAGATTCATACACACCACATGCTTACACGAATACACACATCTACCTGTAGCCTATAGTCATATGTATGCGCAGATCGCACATACTATTTGAAATAAAATAGAACTTACTCGTATGTAAAAATGCTCAGGTGAACAGAGAATATCAGTGCTTTCTTTAATCATCATAAAAGTCTGGATGTAGGTTTTCTTTGCTCACTTCTAGACTTTGTAAACTTGAAATATAAAACAAAATGTATAAGATTGGCTTATCAATAACTTCCATGGCTGATAGATTTCTGCCAGAATATATAACTATTTATGATAAGGTACAATGACTACTGCAAATTTCATTATATTTCACTTATAAACTTCCGCCAAAGACAATATAATCACTATGTTCAATAACAATATTTCTCCTAATATTTAAACGCAAGCAATATTCGAAGACATAAAACATATTCGTCTCGTATCGCAGGTCGTGGCTCAGGAGGCTGGTGGTTGGGGCGAGATAGGCGACGTGGACGAGGGAGGCGATAGGAGCGATGGGTGTGCGGGCAGCGGCGGTGCGGGGACGGGGGCGGGGACGAGCGAAGACACGGCCACGCTGCCCGTGCCGCGCGCATTCGCCGACAGCCGCCGCTCGTCAGCCGCTTCTGCCGTATCTGCCGCTTCGCTGCAGCCTGAACAGTGAGCACTGCACATCATTTAGAAATTGAATTAGGATGCATCAATCAGCGGCCAGGGAATCAGTTTGCTAACGCGTGAGCCCTGAATTTGGGTTCCACCTTTTTTTTGCGGCTTAATGATGCCACTATTTTTGTGAATCACAAATAATTCATTTTAAGTTCTGAATGTACAACCGTTCTAGAGTAAGCTGTTATTTCTCCGATGGCATTGATAAGTCGTACTATGAGATTCTATTCTCACTGTGATTTTTCCAGTTAAGATTATAAATTATATTACTATAGGGAAGTTGTTTTCCGTACATTATTCACCGTAATATTTCCCATGTTACGCGGTAGTACAACGGTAATTTTAAAGGGGAAATATAAATTGATTTTATTGCTGTTAATTATGAGTTTATGCAGGTTTTGTAATTTTTTCTCAATTTAGTTAGTTAATATTTTTCAAAAATGTGTGTAGAGTACGATAAGGTTTAATTCGATTATTTTCTTTTGTGAACAGCATTCCAGATGTAGATGAAGACATAGCTAAATTAATAAGTTCACAACCCGGCGAACAAACATTAGATGTAGAAAAGCCAGACCGTAGTAAATTGCACTCAGCTTCGCCACAGGACCGCCTTTCACTATCCAACCTGTCCTCTTGTGATACCAGCTCCTGCAGGAATCTCTTTAGGTCAGATACAGATCGCGGCACATACAATAGCAGTAGCCTAACAATACCAAATTTAATTATCTCAGATGATAGTGATAAGAGAGATTCGACAGTACAGGGAGACACTTATGAATCGGACCAATTGACTATTATAGACATCGACAAACCGTATACGGATGAAGTTCACTTTCAAGAGTTAAGTGAAAGGGTAACACCGGCGAGCGGCGAATGCACGCCGGAACGTAAACTTTCTAGTGTAGATTTGGAGGTAGACGCGACTAGTTCGGAAGGGTCCAATATTAGTGATGATTTTAGTTTAATATCAGAGATCATGGACACGAAGCCAGAGGATCTTGAAGAAAGTGGTATTGGACACATAGACTCACCGGAGATCTCAGAGACAACATATGTTAACTCAGAAACAATTCACGGTGAATCGATGATGGATGATATAAGTTCTATGCTCGGACAGGAAGTTCTCTTAGCTATGATGGGTAAGAATGGTGATAATGAGACCTACACCGATGACACAACCCTGTTTACATCTGACACGGTTTCAGATATTCCTATGGATAGCAGGAATCCAAGTTTAGAGAAGAACACGGAGGAAAAATTAAAACATCTGTCTAAAATGAAGAAGCGAAAAGAGACCGAAGTACAAAAATTTGGTTTCGAGAACAGGGTCTTCTATATAGAAAATGCCCCGAAACCCGACGAGCAAATCAAGTACTGCAGTTTAGCGCAGTTTGAAGAAGGAAACGATATAGCAAGAAAATCTTTTCGCAAGCAGCTCAAGAAAAGCGTTAAAAAGCGTTTGGGTGACGACACTCCTGTGAAGCATCTATTGCCTGCGACTACAGAAGAACAGGTTCAGAAAGAAGTGCTACCAATTAAAGCATCTCTAAAACCGACCATGCTAGTTAACCAAGAAATGACTCCAAAAAAGACAGGTCAAATGCCAATGTTTCCTCAAGTTAGTGTGGTAGTTGAACCACCGTCACCGTCACACAGTGAAGAAAAGAGAAGTCTGAAGAACTTTGGAAGTCGCATGGCAACGGTTCTTAATGACATTTTTGATCACGGCACAGACACGCTAAGTGTTCATTCGCCGGAGCCAGGCGTTGCGAATAGTCGAGAAAGGAGACAATCAGATAACCCGAAGCTCCTGGGCTCTTCAGATTCCGAATACGGAAAATTTCTGAGCTGTTCGCCAGCAGCAACGAGAAGAATTTCTTGCGGCAGCCTTTTCAAACCAGGCGAAGCAGACAAGTAAGTTACCTTTTCATATACAAAGTAAAAAAAAAACAAGATATATTTTATTATTATTTACTAATTATTTCTTAAAATATTTTTGTAGGGGTGTTTTATAGAAATTTATTGCACCCCGACACGGACGCTAGTTACAAACCAAGCTGTTGAATATACATACACATTTAATGTTTAATGTTTTACTTCATACAACAAAGAGTGGAACAGAATACCCAAAATTAACAGAATAGCAATTTTGCAACAATGCAACCGAAACAACGAACTCTAGTTGCGTCATGTTTACGAAATGCGGAAAACTTCCTTTATGTTTCGCAAGTTGTTTACAACTCGTAAATTTGTAGAAAGACTCCGAAAAGACTTGCGTTTTGTGTTTTGCGCATTCACAAACCAAATCGAATATTATTATATAAACATTTACCTCATTATAATCCTGATAATAATCCACTGCTGGGCTTAAGACTCTCCCAGGAATTTTTAGTTATTGCTGTTTGGCAGGCGGATTGACGAACAAAGTACTGAACGCCTTACCGATTTTTGTGATGCTTATTCGGTCATCTGTCGATTTTTTTACCATTTCCCTCCCTGTCTCTTACACATATGTAGATATATAAATTTTCTTATAGCACCACCACATGAAAAATTTAATAAAAGCGTTTATATAATCGAGTTTATCTATCTTAAAGCAGATTATCGACTTCAGTATCATCAATATGGGGAGAAAGTGGTGGAATCGGCGGAATGGGTTCTTCGAAGTCGGATACGAGTGAACGAGCAAAGAAATTGCCAATCATCAACCCTCTTGTGCAACTGCCCGCCTGGCCCCACGTCACACAAGGGTTCATAAGCCAGTGTCTTTTGGCTAACGCAGACGCTCTCTGTGCCGCCGTAAGTCCACTGATGGACCCTGATGAGACTCTACTTGAAGGGTTCTACGAAAGAGCCGTAATGAATAACTACTTCGGAATTGGCATAGATGCGAAGATAACTTTGGACTTTCATAATAAGAGAGAGGAACATCCGGAGAAATGCCGATCGAGGGCTAGAAATTATATGTGGTATGGTGTACTCGGTTCCAAAGAATGGGTGAACAGAACATATAGGTAAGTTACTCTCATCATATATACACTTATATACATATATACATAGTTATCCTTCGCGTAGTCAGAATAGTGACTCATCCATCTTCGTCTTCTTGAACACGATGTAAAGCTTAATCGATAAGATCAGGGAAAGGGTCGAATGCAGAGATACGAGTCAACCACAATACAATCAAATTGGTCAGGACCACAGTCAAGCGGTCTTTGTCAAAATAACTAAATAATTGTTTTTATTATGCCACCTCAACTTAGCACACTATGCACCTATCAGAAGGCTGTACATTATGAATAATTATTTATCAAAAGATAACGAGGTTGATTATTTTATCTGATAAAAATACACATGTTTAAATGTTGCATGAGTTATAAATGCAATATTTTATGCAACCAATATTCTTGTAAGTTTCTGTTTTGCCAAGATTTTCCTACAATTAAGATTTAACCTTAATTTGTACATAGTTCATAATGGATGCACCTCCGTCTAATATTACCTTATTTATTAGTTTTAATTTTTCGCTCTTTTTTCTGCGTGCTGCAACAATCTTTGAGTGAAATGTGTACTAAGTCTTAAAAATTATCATTTTGTTATACGTTTATTTCGGTCCTTTTTTTGTTGATAATCCTAAATAAGCATATAAACATGTTTCTTTTCATATACTAAGAAAGAATTTCTGAAAAATAATTACTTGGTCTGTTTGTTATAAAGAAATAAGAAACGCATGTCATTTCGCAGTTTTTAAATATACTACCAAAATAACACGTTTAGTGAGTGCATTTTAAAATATATAAGTGCATTTTAGACATCTTGGACAACGAGTTCAACTTGAATGCGACGGACAAAGGATTCCGTTGCCAGAACTGCAAGGCATCGTAGTGCTCAATATACCATCTTTCATGGGCGGTACCAACTTCTGGGGCGGGACCAGAGCGGACGACATTTTTCTAGCTCCTTCTTTCGATGATAGAATTCTTGAGGTAAAAATATGTATGATAAAACAATACTATGCTTACATACATACTTGTGATATTTAACATACTAATAAACATAAATAACCTTGGGCCTATTGCCGTAATAGTTTTTTTTTTGCGGAAGAAAGTGACAAGACGAGCCAATCGTTCACCTGATGGCAAATGCAACGTCTGCCCATAACAAATACTACGTCAGAAAGAACCTTTCTTTATGACATCACACTGCGCTCGTCACATTAGTTCTTAAGCCTCATATGCTCAGTAATTAGACAAGCTATTAGTGCCCTTTAAATCGAAACACAGTAAGGATTGCACAAAACTTTTTCACGGTAGAATAACTGGCACTCCGGTGGTACCTACGTAGACAGATTTTTGCATAGGAATCCTACCACCTATGTACGATATGTAGGTACCAACTTATCTAGACGAATTCCTGCATAGAAATCCTATTAAACGTAAAGTCAAAGAGTCAATAAGCATAATGGACCATTATCTCAAGGCCTAAAAACATACCGACTTGTGTTTGAGAACGGCGTCAAAGGTGTTGACTTCTACCCTGCGATTGCATTAAATCTATCTTGGGAATTGCGGTATGTAGATATACTATTCAGCTGCGGACTAACTGTGACGATGATGGTGATGATGAACTGATGTCTCAAGGTGACGAGGGCAATATGGACACACACAAAAGTTTTTGGTGACATAGCATTAGTTATGGATAGACGTTGCACTTACGGTCAGCTGAACAATTTCCTCGAGCAAATAAAAAAAACCTCAGACAACATGATGTGGTAGATATTTAAAGGTCGCCATCTTATAGTTTTAATGAAAACAAAATTAATGTTTAAAAATAGCTTTATTCAATGCTTGTGCGTGTTAGGTAGTGGCAGTGTTCGGTTCGGCGCAGATGGCTGCGTCGCGACTGATCAACCTGCAGAAGCACCGCATCGCGCAGTGCCGCGCCGTGCAGATCAACATCCTGGGCGAGGAGTGCGTGCCCGTGCAGGTGGACGGCGAAGCGTGGTTGCAGCCGCCCGGCTGCGTGCGCATCATACACAAGAACCGTGCGCAGATGCTCTGTCGCTCCAGAGCGCTCGAGACCAGCCTCAGGTATCTCATTCACACATTCACTCGTCAATCATTCATTCAATTGTGTTCGTATAAACAAGATTTTAGTTTAACTTTAGCTAATATTATGATTGAATTTGTTTTAAGGTTCTCTTTCATATACTCAAAAAGGAAACTGATTGATGGTCTTTAGTTGAAGCTATATAAACGGTGGGTTCAAATCATATTAAGAAATATTAAACATCAAAAAATCTTAAGTAGAGTAATTAGTCGAAACAGTTAGTAAGCGATTGAATTTGCCTTGGGCAGGCGAAATTAAATAACATTATAGCTATCTAACGTCTTAATGATAAAAACTATGAAGAATTAGAGTAACCAACATGGCTCTAAAAATCAACTAGCTAAAGTGGAATGAACCGGCCATATAACTCGAAGAATCGATAACAATTGGAAAGAACGGTTTGAGTAGCAACCTCGTATCCCCAAATGCAGTTTGGGAAGACTTTCTACTGGATGGAGCAACGATCTGTACCGTTTTATGTAAACTTGATGGGTGCAGGTGGCTCAGCACAAGTTTTTTTAAGTCGATCTAGGATTAGGTAGGATTCCTATGTAGGAATCCGTCTAGGTAGGTACCACCGCTGTGTCAGTTATTCTTAAGTCAAGCAGTAGTGTGCAAATATTACTCTGTTTTGGTTAAATGGGCACTGTTAGCTAGTATAATGACTTTAACTGACTGACATGTGGGACTTAAGAACTGATGTCCCAGAGTGGCGAGTGCAGTGTGGTGTGCTGGTTGACACAATATTTGGACGTACGTCTCGTCACTTTCTTTCATTAAAAAGATCTAGGCATACAGTCTGCAGTGGTTAAAATCACCACTTCTGCCACTGCAGACTATATGACGTGACTTAAATAATAAATCATACATTTCCAACGTACATTACATATTTTAAAAAGAAATGATTAACATTAAATTTGAAACAAATTGATGTAAACAGAAGACTGTTTTATTTGTTTAACAACAGAGCATGGGACGAGAAACAACAGCAGAAGGCACACGCGGGCAGCACTTTATCAGTGCCAGAAGCGGCACAACTGCTGGCGCTGCTTGACGATGTTAACACACTCGTCAAACACGTACGTAATCTTAATTGGATGTATATCCATCGCGCCTGGCATCGACAAGGCGCCGGCGACCATCAGTACTGAAAGCTATACGACCCCAATTTTGGCGTGTTGCCATATTGTTCAAAAGGAAAAAGTTTAAACAATTGCAAGGAATTATTAACTTGAAACCGGAACCAGAAATTGATTGTTTTTTTTTTGAATTCGTTGATCAAATAGGTACAATTAAAAAATACCATGACTTGTAACGTCTTTTAGACAA
>DWIA01000610.1:0-10028 GCA_018248195.1 Archon apollinus
TTGTAAGAGATACCACATTCACAATATAGCTTGCATACTCTGCATATTGTAGAGGGGAGATATTATATTTGACAGATAAGTCAATAATAAATAAACGCGATAAAATCCGTAAATATACAGTTTTATTAAATGTAGTAGTATTCGCGTAGTTATAAGAATTAATTAGTATTAGTATATGTTAAATTTTGCAAGAGTGTAGAGTCCGTCAAATACATGTGTATGTAGGTGTAAATATGAAAATAAGGAAAAAACTAAGCTATTGTCGCACTGAGACACAATAAATATTACGATTAAGTCCCTAGATCAACGGCCGATGTTATGTAATCTTTTCTGTGGCAGTTTGGCGTATTTTAAGTTTTCCTAACCATGAGAGACATCCTTCAGGCATTTATCTTGACGTGCACTTAGAAGGTGAAAATATACTTGCTGCCTACAAGTGGATTTTGATTTACACAGTGTGATAGAGGGTCAGCTAACCCCAGACAAACCATTTTGCTGACATTTTTTCGCCTCTGTGAAATAGATAGTTATGCAAAAACTCTTTTGTATAATAAGGTGCCATGCTTACTATACTACCAACAGGCAGCTGGGTATTTTATATTGGAAAATAAATGGACCTGCTTTCAGAAATATTGAGGCAAGCCGTCGATGTCGAATATAGGTCTAATGACAATGCCATCGAAGAAAACGATGTTACCAACTACCCAGTAAAGTTTTTATATTCCCTGTGCATTCCCTGTCTTCCAACGAAATGTGGTGTACAAATACGGTTTATTGTATTTGCACTCCACTATTACTATCACCAAACGACAAAACATTCAAAAAAAACTAATACGCAAGCGACGACGCCGCAGACGCTATAATGCTTTAACTTTTATTCAGTACCTCAAGAGGTAATTTATTTAGGATATGTCAACTACAACACATATTGCAGACAATGTTTCAGTAAACTTTCATGATGAATATATAATATATTTCAATCAAGAAAGGAAAAAGTAACTTCATAGAATTACACTTAGGGACGAAAAAGAAAGATATTATGTTATTTTTTAACATCCACGCGGACGAAGTCGTGGGTACAGATATTAATATAATGCATATTACCTTGCGGACATTTTTTGTTAATTGGCAAGAATATTCTAATACTAAAAAAAATCGAAATGGCATCTATTTTTTTTAAGTTTACATAGATTGAATGATCAGAATTGTGTATATCCTGTGAAAACACGGGAAACTTTACCTGAGAAAGATTCCTACGCAGGTAAAAGGTTTCCATCTTAGTAATACCATTTCATTGCCAATTCTTCTAATTCACTAATTTTTCAGTGAAATTAAGAAAATACGGTGTAATTACTGTAGCTAATTCACCCAATATAAAAGTTATTATAACAAGAAAAGTTTTATGTCACCGTCATCTAAGAAAATGAATGTTATATTGTTAATATAAAGCACCTTTTGATACTAATTAGGGATTACTGGGACACATAAAGAAAATTTTCAACTTTTATGGCAGGGTGCAAAGTTTTAATGACAACTTTGTAGAAAAAATAACTAAAGTATTTGTTTCCTGGTTACGAACATCTTACGTCAGTTATGAATTCATAACTGACGTAAGATGGACAAATTTTTATACTTATAGTGGTAATGTGAAAGGACCTATAAATTTCGCAATGCTAAGCACAAGCCTCGGCGTATTTATGAGAGGGCTTTGAAACTCAAAGAGCGCTGCTCCACTGTGGGTTATTGTTTCTTAAGCCATTCAGGTTTGCTCACAATATTTTCCTTTACCACTGACTATGTGGTAAACCAGTACTTAAAACTGCAGAACTATTTTAGAGATACTGGGAGCGAGCGCCCGCCCCTTACATACCACAGCTCGTCACAAATAGGGATCATCTTGTCTTGACAGACTAACGTGCGACAGTGGATCGTATAAAAGCAGATCTTAACTGATTAAAGATTTAATATGCAGAATCCGGCCAAGTAGGTACCACCGCAGTGAACTATATTCTGCCGTTAAGCAGTAGTGCGTAAAAATAAATGTGTTTCGGTCTGAAGGGTAGCTGATTGCTAGTTTAATTACTAGGCATATGCAATTTAACAGCTGATGAGCCAGGGTGACGAGCGCAGTCCTTGCACTCGCCATAATGTGAACGATTAGCTCATCCCGTCGCTATCTTACATAAAAAAAAACTATTATTATTCCAGATTACATTATTCACCCTCTTGCCCTTCCTCATCATGTCCTTTACTTATCGCAGTCCGGCAGCCATCCCAACATAACAACACTTAAAGTAAATGTACAGTCGTGAACGAAACCACAAATGTGACTATAAATTCAGTCATGCTAATTTAAACTAAAACATTCTCTTATTAATGAATATTTAATAAATCGCTTAGAAACCTCTTTTTTATTTATAAAGTATCAAAAACACAACACGTTATTAAGAATTGATGGCTTTGGTTGAAGAGCACAGTGTAGAGCCACACAGCAATGTTCTGGGTGACACAGCATTTGTTATAAGCAGACGTTGCACTTAACATCAGTTGAACGATTTGTTCGTCTCGTCACTTTTCAATACAAAAAAAACTGGAACTCATTATGATCGCGCTCCGTTCGCTCTTATATAGGCCATCATATATTCTAAAGCACTGAGAAAATTCTAAAAATTATTATTACATTCGTTTAAATCGTTTGAATTTAGTAAATTCCGCTATACAAATCGACAACTTCATTAACTGTTTATTTTATAAACTTTAGTTTTACATCGCTACGCAACGTCGTAGCAAACGGCTACGTTTTTGCGTAGCGGATTAATTAGATCAATAATCACCAGTAAATCACCATTATACAGAGATAAATTGAATCTTACAAAAATATATACTGGACAAAGCAAATGTTTGATGCTTCTTTCTTTTTCAATGTAAGAAATATAAAATGCACCCAAGGGGGGGATAAGAACACTAGGGAGACAAAGAGAGAACCCTGAACTTAAAAACGCACTCCAAGAAGGCCTTGCGTAAATCGTGACCTTGCGTATTCACTAATAGACCAGCTACGGGAAGGTCCACGGGTTGCATATATGCGCGTAACACTGACTAACCCCCATGCCTAACTAGACTGAGGATTCCCTAACAAGACAGTACTCTAGTATCCTCGTGGTACCTCGTACATAACTACGTACGCACAACTCTGTAGCCTCGTACAATGTGGGACGGACGCGGGACGCAAACCTAACCCGACAGTAAGAACAGTGCACCCTGCCTACCTACTACACGTCCGTCCTTCCACTCTGCAATGACACTCTATGGATGTTCTATTATTAAAACAAGTCAATACGTTCTAATTTATCCAGAGATAGTTCCTTCACAGACTGTAACTATATCGATAGGACGCCGGCGGGAATTAGACCACTGTTCACCAAATCGATCTGATTTCAACCGAGCCAAGAATAAAATAGAATAGAATGGAAAATCATCGTTGACTGTCATTTTTTTAAACAAAAATTATATACAAAGAATACCTCCATTCACGGGGGAGAACCAACAAGAACCACGGCGTATTTTTCCTATTAAACACTTATAAATCTTACTCGTATATACAATTATAATAGCATTATAAAAATAAAGATATAGAAATTGCTTTGAAGCGTCTATTATTATATGAATATATATGTTTTAAATGATTACTAATAATATCTTTATTTATTCAAAAAGTTACAAAATTACATACAGACGTTTTTTCTTTCAAGTTTGGTTTGTGAGTCCTCTACTACATAAAAAGGGCAAAGTCTTGTAGGGTAGTTTAAGTAAAGTTGTTCAATCCTTGTTCCGGAAAAGTAATGGGAAAAACAGCTAAGCATCCACCAATTTGTACTGAAGAGATTTCCTAGAATACATTAATGTCAAATGCCGCGCATTCCACCTCTAAGTGGAATCGCTTCAAAAATTGTACGAGTCGTTCTTGGTCATTCTCGTTTTTATGACGTCTGTTACCGATGTTTCAGACTTAGCTGTTGTTCGCAGTGAAACCATATCGTGATATAAAAATGAACAGCGCCATCTAACCCTAGCTTATGAAAATTTTCAGACGAAAATTATTCGTCGTCATTTTGAAACTGTTTTTATGAGAACGCCCAACTATAATTTTTTTTTAAATTTCTAACCATATAGGCTATAACGTGATAAATACCTTTTCCATGTGTCTTAATGACATTGATGTTTGGACGGTTTGCGTGGAAAACTAATCTGTTCCGGGAAGTATTCTGCCAATGCATTGCTCCTGTTGTAAAGGTTTTGTAAATAAAACTAAGGAATAACATTTTACTGTGATTAATTCTGTCCGTCTGAAAGTAAAATTTTCTAATTTAAGATACTTTAAATAATAGGATGTTATTTAAGGAAAATCTATAAGATAAATAAGTAAAACAGAGCTAATTTTGGTTCCGTAACTTACTTGGCAAATTGACTTTGTTGCACTTCTTTAATTTTCTAATTTTAATCTACAAAATTAAAATTATATGCATTACTAGCTGTTTCCCGCCCGCTTCGCACGGCGTGACTAATAACCCATAAGGCATCCTGTTTAATAATTTCAAGGGTTGTAATTATTTTCTGCTTTTCTAAAATAAAAGTTACTACTTCTTATACTATCTGCTTTCTGCTAGTGAAAGTACCGTTAGAATCGATCAAGCCGTTTCAGAGATTAGCCGGAACAAACAGACAGACAGACAAAAAATAAAAATAGTTTTTCTTATAAGTACCTTATTATTGTTATGCATTTAGTAAAAAGCTGTTACTTTGACATTACAAACAGTTACTTCAATTTTATATATTTGTACAGATATATTATGGCACTACTACCAAAGTTGACTGGTAGATAAAGCCAGCTTGCATTAAGTCCGCACATTGTATCCTTTGTTTGGTGGACAACGTTTAATGTGTGTTAAGTAAATAATTTATTTGGCATAAAAATAATTCTGGGAAGAATCATAAAGAAACCCAGAGGGAAATTTCTTTCACTTTAGTCATTTTGAAAACAACAGTAGTAACTTGAAAAACATGAACTTTTGGATTGAAAGACTGCGCACGTTGTGGGTTGCAAAAGTTGTAAAAATATGTCATTGCCTCATAAAAGAGTCCCTGACTCTGTGAAATCCAGTAACTGGCATTGTTTGTTTGCGTTTGTATTCCTGGTATTTACACAAGTAATTAATCACTTACAAGTAATACCAGGCCCGTAAAAGCCCTTTAAGATGTTAAGATCTCTTTCAGTTTAAAGGAAATATTTACACTGAAAAATGTGAAAAATTTGTAGAACAACCCATAACATATCGCAATTTTTGTTTGTAAATTTTACACTTTTGTTTCTAAAAATAGGTTTAAAACCCTGGAAGCTGCAGTAGCTAGTTTCAGAGAAGTCATTGAGGAGACCTCTAACGATAACTGGACCAATTTTTAGTTAATTTTTTATGGAATAAAGTAACGATACGAGCAAATCCTTTACCTGATGGTAACAGGTGATGGTGATCAACTGATGGCACGTCTGTCTCATAACAAATCTGTTACACGCTAATAATTTCAGTTATACAAGGTGTTTCAAAATGTTCAATACATCTCGGCAGGCTGGGTTTAGGACCGATGTGTAAAAGTAAAATTTCAGCCTATAAATGTCGTACTGATGATGTTCATTTCTGAGAGGGTTTTTGGAGCTGGAAAGCGTCCGCCACGCTACTCCAATGCTACTCACGGACTTCACATGTCCTCGAAATATTTTTTATTTCTCAGACATGCAGTTTTCCTCACGATGTTTTCCTTCACCGTGGAGTACGTGGTAAATCAGCACTTAAAACTGAAAATAAACAATTTTAGTGGTGCCGGCATCGGCAATCGAACCCGGGTCACTCGCATACTATGACAGCGCTATGACACATAGCGAGCGCCTAGCCCCTGAGCTACCACGGCCGATGTGTATATGCACGAAAAAATATAATGAGCTTCGTAGCATGATAACCGTGGGAGATATGAGGACTTAAACATTTTGCTCGTAGGTGGCAACCCTATTTACACCTGATTGAGGTAACGAGGCATTACCGATTATGATGCCGATTTCTTCCGACCTTATAAATAGCTAATAATTGAATAGAAAACGTATTTCGAATTTGTCTGTTTCGGGGTAACAACCTTCTGAGTTAGGGTTGTGTATAGTTTGACATAAAAAACAATTTAAAGTTTTGTATGAAAGTAGGTAGTATTCAATTTTGTCATTTAACCATTTAACCATTGTGGTTATCAGACATAATTGCATGAGTAGATGACGGATGACGGCATGTTATATAAATTACGAAATACCTATATGTGCAAGAACTGTTTGCTTAAACAATATCTGACTTTATATTTATTTATTACTAGCTGTTTCCCGCCCGCTTCGCTCGGCGTAAATTAATATGAAAAAATTATTGCTTTTTAATTCACAATTTCAAGGGTTTTAATTTTTTTGCGCGGAACCCTAAACCTTTTCCTGAAATAGCCTACGTTACCCGCTATTACAATAGCTATCTGCCACTGAAAGTTCCGTCAAAATTGATCCAGCCGTTTCGGAGATTAGCCGGAACAAACAGACAGACAGACCGACAGTCAGACAGACAAAAATTTTAAAAATTGCTTTTTTCTTATATGTACCGTATATACTTTCGTATGCATCTAGTAAAAAGACGTTATTTTGTAATTACAAACAGACACTTCAGTTTTATTTATTTGTATAGATTTAGTTGTACTGTAAGCGAAAAACGATTCAAAAAATATTTTTTAAAGATTTGAAATAAACTCTACACACTAACTTCACCTAAGAGAAGTCAACTTTTACACAGTTTATCATGACTTTTCACTGATGGTAATATTCCTATATTTGAATCCATCCAGGTAGGTTCCACTGCGGAGTCATTTATTCTGCGGCAAAGAAATAGTGGGCGAACATTACAATGTTTTGGTTCAAAGGACATTGATAATTTAATTTTATGGAACTTAAGAACTGATGTGTTAGAGTGACAAGCGCAGTGCGGTGCCACACAGAAATGTTTTGAGTGACACAGCATTTGTTATG
The DNA here is from genome assembly GCA_018248195.1 of Archon apollinus. NCBI lineage: Eukaryota > Metazoa > Arthropoda > Insecta > Lepidoptera > Papilionidae > Archon > Archon apollinus. Next base: position 7,103 of record DWIA01000610.1, read on the forward strand.
GGCAGATGTTGCACTTATCAGTTGCACATATAAGTTGAACGATTTGATCATCTCGTCTCCTGCCATAAACAAAAACTGACAAGGGCATGCGAACGCCTAATTTGCGGAAATAAAAATAGTAGTGAATCTGTCACAGTAATATATAGGGAAAAGAACCTTATATTTTTAAACGAAATCTCGAAATAATTTTGTCTCACTTCCAAGTTGAAGCAACGAGACCTTTGCGACAGGGGATATGCTTCAGTGGGCAATTTTAGCTCCCTTCGTTTTTGTGTTTAATTTGCATATTCAGTTATGCTTTGCAGTCTTTCTACTAAACTCAAAATATTAGAAGCTTCGTAAAGTTTCAGAAATATTATATGTATGTTTTTCATCATCTGAACTACCATAGGACCTACCTAGACAGGATTTCTCTAAAGAAGTCCGTATTGGTGGATATACGGTTCTGGTTAAGATTAAAAATTTAATAAAAATCGTTGCCCGTCCGTTGCGTACATTCGGAATAAGTGAAACTTCTTTGGTTTAAGTTCGTAACAGGCTCATTATGAATTATAAAGAACGGAAAAATAGGTACAAACGACTTGATAACTAAAAAAGCGATGTTGTCGTGATGTCAAGCAAACTTAAAAATTCATCCGATTAGACGGATGATAACAAAAAAAATGGAAGTGAACAGTCAGAATAGATTACTCGATGGCCTGCCCATAACAATTGCAATGACGCCCTGAACTTTGAATCACTGTGTAACATTATTTCTATTGGGACATTTCTTAAGCCTAATATGCCCTGTTATTAAATGAGTATCAGTCTAGAGTTCTAAACAAAAGAAACACAGTAATGTTTGCATACTAATTATAAGGCGTATAAGACTCCAATAGAGATGTCTCAAGGTGACGACAGCTGTGCGGTGCCACACAGAACTGTGCGATTAAATTTTTGCCACACTGCAACTGCTATTGGTGGATACTTACCATCAGGTGAAAGATTTGCTCCCTTCGTCACTATTTTCTAATAAAATAAATATATTATGCTTACATATCTTCTTGCACTTATCTTGGAACTCGGGTCGCTTGCGAACTATGAGTCTCACAATGCTCTAAGGACTTGGAGGAGCTTAATGTCCTGCAGAAGACTGCACGGATGTGGAATTAATAAATGAACTATAAGTAAAGAATTGCATGGGGATCTCGAAACTATATTTTTCATATCATCTATTAAAATTCCATCCCGTCCATCTAAATTCCATAAAAAAATTGTAATGCCGCACTCCTTGGTTAACAGAAATGCAAAAGTCGGTGGCCCCGTAATTAAAAACCTTAATATAAGATAAGAGAAAACACGTGAGACCCTTAAGTTCGCAGAGAGTTTATTTACACTTTATTTAATCGTTTGTATTAAATATAACTAACTGCGTTTTTAATCCAATATTAGTGGTTGATTTGTATGCAAGAATTTTCTGGATTTATATGCAAGAGGGTCTAGGTGGGTACCAGAATTGTGCCAGATATTCTTTTCTTCAATGAAGTAAATGACGAGACGAGCAAATAGTTCACCTTATGGTAAGTCCAGCGTCTATCTATAACAAACGGTGGGTTTCCCAGTATATTTCTGCTTCCCAGTTGATGCTGGCAAAATGGCTGAGGGCAAAAATTCTGCCGTGAAGGAGTAGGGTGCAAATACACTAATTAATTCTAAGTAATTCTATGATATCTCAGGGGGATGAGCGTAGTGTGATGCCAAACTGAAATATCGTAGATGAAATAGTATTTGTTAGGAGCAGGCGTTGTATTTACCGTTAGATGAACGATTGGCCCGTGTCGTCACTGTTTTGTAAAATAAAAAAGTATCTAAAGAATTATGGGCTCTTCTTCTTTAACAGCCTGTTTAACAACCCACTGCTGAACATAAGCCTCTCCCAAGAAAGGAAGGCCGTAATCACACGCGGATTGGTGGTCGCAGTACCAGACGCCTTGCAACTCAGACGCTGTTGCCCGTCATGGGTCTGTGTATTCTAAGTCTCATTTTTCAGGTTATCCTGGCATTTCTCTTCGTCGACTCTTACGACACCCACAGAACAAGATGGGGTAGCAGGTTTTTTACACTGCCACCACACGGCACACCACCGGATTGGGATCCTTTAATTAATCAAATCAAATCCAAAGCTAAGAACACCACTTCAAGACGCTGTTAGCTAACTCTGCGTAGATCGGACCAACACAAATAATTAAAAGCTGAAGGTAGCCTGGATTAATTATGGCATTAGGAAGTCTAAAACCTCAGTCCCACGTGCCCATAGGAGCTGAAAAGCTCTTGAAACGTCGCGAAATAAATAGTTTAGAAAATAAACGCGATGAAATCCGCAAAAATATAGTTTTATTAAATGAAATAAAAAAATAATGTCCCACTTTCGACGTAACAATCCCGTATTTTTACTCAAAATGTTTTAAAATCCCGCTACGCCCGAGAAAATTTGGCGACACTGATCATGGCTTATATGAAATTTTAAAGATTATATTAAAATCACGCGAAGCGCAAGTTAAAACATGTCGCGTTACGAACGCAAAACGTCAACTGTCGATCCACGGTCACACGTGCCGCCGACGACAGAGTACTAACAATCCGTATCCGTATCCGTAACCGGCATACCTTTTTAACGATTCGGCACATCTCTGCAACTAGGCTACGGGGTAATCAGGAAGATTGGAATGCTAGTTGTGTTTAGTGCAATCTGGTAGTTCATTCAGCGATAATATAAAATGCTTAAAATCTATACAAATAAATAAAATTGGAGTGTCTGTTTGTAATGTCAAAATAACAGCTTTTTACCATTGATATACGCAATACCATTTTTACACTAGATACGCAATAACCGCGCAAACGCTTTCCTTAGCAACATATGGCTACAGCCAATGTAAGACGCATATGT
>DWIA01000611.1:0-10024 GCA_018248195.1 Archon apollinus
TTATTACGCTGCCCCGCTGCGGTTACGCGTGTACTGAGATTTTTAAGTTTCTACTAAATTTTGATATAACACTGAGGTTCGCATATCATACTATCAAATGATTTAGTGAAGATTTGACCTTTGAAGATCGTAAACAATCGACGTTTTACAGATCTGTAGCTGCATAATATATCTACGAGTAGATGATATCCCGAAGGACGTTATTATCCTTGTATATTATTATTTTTTAAATTAATTACCTGTGTCTATTATTAATTAGTGATAAGATTCCTATGCAGTAGGTACCATCGTAGTGTCAGTTACTGCCGTGAAATAGAAAAATGTAAAAAAAAACTACTGGGTTTAATAAGACTTAAGATCTGATGTCTGTGGGTAACGGGCGCGGTGTGGTCCCACACAGAAATATTCTGGATGATACAGCATTTGTTATGGGTGGCCACCATCAGTAGAATGATTTTCTCTCTTCAATTTTCAATATAATATAATTTCGACTCTTCAATTTCTTCTATAAATAAAAATATTATTTTGTAATACAAGATATTAACATTTATAAAAATAATAAAGGGAGTTAGTACTGAACTTGCACGGCACGTATTGAATATCGGCGTCAGCTTAGTCAAACATGACGTCACATGTCACGGGCGCCTGTGTGCTCCGTCGCAGTTCAATATTGAATTACACGGTGTCTTTGTAGGATAATATTTATTTATTTGAATTTTTATTCACACACAGAGCAGTCGCAAGTCAGGGACAATCCGCCCGACCCAACTGGATGCAGGATTCCTATGCAGGAATCCGTTTAGGTAGCCAGTTATTCTACCGCGAAGTGTGCGCAATCATTACTGTTTCGGTCTGAAGGACACTGAGAGCTAGTGTAATTATTGGGCATATGAAACCTAAGAACTGATAACTGATATCATTTGACGGACGCAGTTTACACAGAAATGTTTAGGTGACGCAGCATTCGTTATGAGCAGACGTTTTGCTCGTCTCAGCACTATGTCCCATAAAAAAATTACACCACTAAAATTATATCAGAAATTAAATAACATTTGATAATTTGGGTAGTACGGTAACTAGCAGAAGAGCAATGTGCCAAACAATTTTTCTATACAAAACCTTTTCAAAAAAGGGATAAAGCCTTGTATCCAGCTGTGTATTGTCTATCGGGTAATTGTTACTTTTTTGAAGTGGTCACTTTCGTCTTATACTATATCTATCAGAAAAGACATTGATCGACACTACAGCTATATTTTTATCGAAGGAGCAATTTTTCTATCAAAAGAGCTCGTGATGTAAGTTTTATTGCAAGTTTCAGAAAAGAGCTCGCCGATTCTTTATTGGCGCCTTCGCTCGCCACGCGTCTGCCTTTGACACAGCAATTTATTGCTAGAGAGGTCAAAGATGCATGCATTTCTCTCTCTGGACCAACGACTTGTTTTTATTTAATACTAGCTGTAACTCATGAGATGTTTTTGTGCCTGAGAAAACGCTGCTTGCAAAGTATCGTATATTACGAAAATATTATTTGTTTTTATTTATAAAACAGTGCTGGTTCTAAACTCCCTTACTATGTAATTGTGTAATTTATTAGTCACTTACTACTTTATTACTGCATATTTTCAGTACAAAATCGTCAGTTATCTTGTTTTATCTCAATTTTTAGCTTTGACTAAAGTGTGGCGTAGTGGTCAGAGTCCACTACGGCCCCGTCCCTGGGTCCGAATCCCAGCCGAGAGCAACATTTGTACAAAAACACAAATTCTTGGATTTCTAGTCTAGTTTTATTGTGCATGTGAAATTTATGTATGTCTTGCAAAAGGCACCCACTATAGAGGAGTAATCCTTCTGTAGAGTTTTTTAAAAATTCAATTGCTTCTTCAGATGCCTTAATTTTTTTATATAATATTAATTTGCGTTCCTCCGTTCCCTAGTTTTATTTTAATTATATCACTTGTCTACACAATAGCGACTGTCAATTAATAATTTAAATACTTTTAATTGTATTATTTTCTTATATTTACGCGAAAACTATACGCTTGGAATCCTATAATTAATAAAATGAAAAAAAAAACGAAGCACACCACTCCTAGACTTTTAAACACTGTAAGCTCATTCTACGTGGATCGGATCAAAAATAATAATTAAAAGCTGGAGGTACCTCGTATTAACTATGACATCAGAATGCCTGACACCTCAGTCCTCTCGAGACCATTGGTGCTGTATAGCGAACGAAACTGTGGAATTAAAGTTGAAAATAAACGCGATAAAATACGTTAAATATAATTTTATTAAATAGTTTTGATTGTATTTAAAAAAAAATCTTTATACATGTCATAGTTCAACTATACATAGAGCTACATAGCATTGCAGCTATTTAGAGATAATTAATTATAGAGCGACAGCTAAAGGATACTACGGCGTAGCAGGCTTTGACCCGTAACCGCACTCGCTACGCCAAATACATGTGCGTTACAAATTCAAACAAATTTATTCTATAAATAACGTACCGGTCACAATTCAATAATAATTTTACTGATACGGTGTTCGCTAATCCGAACGCCTCAGATATTTCAGTCGTCATGAGAGATACGAAATGACGTCACTTTGTGAGTCCTTCCGCCCCTCGCATTATCTACTCTTTAATTAGTGTTTTTATAATTATAAGACCTATACCTTTATAAAATATGTAACGTTTGTGCCTCAAACCTAAATTCGTTAATTTTTATGAAGTCAGCAGCACCTCTGAGTGAACTACATCCTACAACGGTTAATATATGAACGCATCCCAGGCAGACACAAATTGCTGGTTTTAAGGTCTGCTTTTTTATGGAAGAAAGTGCCGAGACGAGCAAATCGTTCATCACCAACTGATGTTTACTGCAACATCTGCCCATTACAAATGCTGTGCTAATCACCGGCATCGCACTGCGCTCGTCATCCTGATATATCAGATCTTAAGTCTCATACACCTAGTAATTACGCCAGCTACCAGTGCCCTTCAAGCGGAAACACAGTAATAGTTGCATACTATTGCTTCACGGCAGAATCACTGGCTCTGCGATGGTACCTAGACAGATTTCTCCATAGAAAACGTACCATTAGTAAGCTTGTGTTGTGGTTGTCCCTGTGACACTGCAACCTAGCCTACCCTAGATCTTATCGCATGAGCGCAATATTGTACGCGAGAAGTTTGTAAGTCCCAACATACTAACGCTCGATCTAACGCCCTGTGTGAATGCCTCCGTGTTTCTTATTTCACTAAAAAGACGACGCCTGACGACATTAGAATGTCTCCTGTATCGTAAGTCCATTTACGTCTGCAAATTAATAGAATACAATTATTTGTCGCGTGTGGGAATCGAACCCGCAACGCAAGTGCGGAAGCTACTGCGGTAACCGCCTACATACGGCGCATGTATTTTTACAGTCTCACATATTTCAAGATGGTTATTCCGCCATCTGTTGAAGGCATGACATTATCCAGACATTTTAGTAGAACTTTACGACACCCTTGGAATGAAACGAGGTGCCAGTTTTTTTTTACGCCGCCATCACGGCAGTAATTTGTTACATTCGGCAGTATTCTGTCAGCTCTTAACGACGTTTTACGATAAAAATAGTATATAAATCTAGTAATTAGACTAGCCAGCAGTTCGTTTCCGACCGAAACACAGTAATGTTTGCACACTACTGCTTATTGGCAAAATAACGGGTACTGCGGTACCTACCTAAACCAGTAAAACTTGTTGTATGTTGTTATATAAGTATTTGCGTATATACTCAGAAACGACGACGAAACATGTTTTAAATGCGATTTTGTAAGAATATATCAAAACTCATTAAAATCGCATCATTAATATTTACTTAATAGCTAACATTTTTGACATTTCGCTTTAATTTATGCTTCATGTGCAAAAGCAAGCGAAAACCGAAACTCTGGTACCGTTGTGCGCTTGCCAAGTCGTCCGCAGTCGCCCCGTGTTTCCGCGGGTTGCACAACTTCTTCGTGAATTCCGACGGACTTGTCCGGACTTACTAATTCTAATATAGCAAGCGATTTTATATTGTTATCATATACACTGATCATAATTTTCACACTGATCTTAATATTTTATAGTTAACTTTGACATTAATGAGAAAACGTCATACTATTATCATAAAAACTAAAACATCGCTGGCCTTTTTAGTAAATTTTAGTTTGAAATTAACTATACGCGATTTCTGGAAATATGATCCAAAATTATTATTTTATTTCAAAAATTTTAATCTCTGCCACAATTAAAAAACAATCGCCAACGTATATCTAAGAAAAACTTTAAAATTAATGAACGTCGTCATATATTTTACCAAGTTGGAAATTTCCGTCGACCGGACAAGTGTGAACTTGTAAGTTATTCGCCAAGTTATACATTATTACGGCTTGGACTGGCTCTGTGCTCGTTTCATCTAAATTTATTACTCCTGTGACGTCATTCTGGCATGCCAATGTCTTATGACTCATCTTTTATTGCGATTTTGTAGCGTCCCACTGTAACTTGGTTATAAAATTTTCAACATTTCGTATTTGTTCCGTGATATCCGCCGTGACCTGAATATTGCTTAAATGCAATTCATAGAGATAATTTCTATATTATGTACTGCTTTTAAATAAGTCCGTTTTCACTAAAAATTTACGCTGAAGCATAGATGTTCTTTAGTTTTGTTATATTGTGTGGACCGTTTTGACATAGCAGAATAATAGTATTGTAGCTATTTTTTTCTGTGTGTGCTCATCTATTTTTGTTACTGTTCTCTATATATTGTCAAATAAATGTTTTTACTTAATTCTATTATAGTTAATATGCTTCATCGTATCAGCCCGTCATAAATTCACCACTAAAAGTCGGCCTCCCGATAGGTTACCACAAAACTGAGCCACATGCATCGATTTCCATTCGTGCAGGTCGTCGCTCTATCTGAAGGGTGATGGCCCTACACTGCGATTGCCGATACGTGGTTTCCATTTGAGAATCTTTCTTCCCCAACGTTTATCAGTTCTACGAGATATATGGCCGGCCCATTGACACTTTGGATTGCTGGCTATGTCGGTTAATCTAGTTCAGCTGCGGATTCTATCTCACAGAGAAACACCGAGCGCGTCCAACCCGTTCCATAGCTCGCGAAGCGATTTTGAGCTTCCTGACCATTGACGCTAAGGCATTGAGTTATGTATATTCTAAGAGGAGATGTGGTATAATTACGTACGCTTGTTTGTAAGAAGTTCAGTATAAAATTCACATTTCTCCTATAATATGTTCTGGTTGTCATCACCATCATCTCTCCGGAGGCAAATGTGGCAAATGCATCCTGTTCTAATATAGTGGTGAAGGGTATCTGGTGATGGTTCTCGCTGGTGGTATTAATCTGCTCATACACTTTTGTAGGAGGGCGGGCGGCGCTCTTTTAAACCTAGGTAATTTACACCATTTTATATTTTGCATGCGGATGTTACACTATCAATTTTCCTTCTAAATTTATACTTCAGTCAGTTTTCATTTACGTTATTTGCGTATTATATCGCATTGTGTGAGAACTAAAAACTACAATAATATCCTCCGGCAGCTGGAGTACGCTGCGGTAATGGGGAATGACATTATACTCGTACAGCCGCCAGCAGCGTATTCCTGCCGCCGCCATTTTAATGGCGAGTGTGAATTTAAACGTACAAACGAGCTTTGAATTGTTTTCCGTTCTCACACTAAAGGTTTTCGTAAAGGCGGTGCTGGCCACTATTTATGAGCGGTCAGGACCGTATTTGAATATCGAATGTTGCTTTTTAAAAAATATAAAATTTTGATAATGTGTAATAACATTTGACGTTTGGCGTGTTTTATATGAATTATTTTATAGTGTATATATTTTGTATAAGAATTATGTTATAGTGTGTATATTTTGAAGTTTAATGCTTAAATATTGATTGTGTTATGCAGCAAATGCTCGTGAAAGAGTGCAGTGATTGGAAAATTTAATATAAGACCGGAATCATGCTTTTCATTTTGTTTTCATTAGTTTAGCAAATCTTCAACAAAAGTGAGCTATCAGTTTACTATTGATGTTATTTCGAACTTTGAAGTTTGCTAACAATTTCAAGATTGTTCTTATGAATTTCCTACTTTGACTCTGATAAAAAGAGCAAATGTTCGCTTAATGGAAAGCGTAACGTGTGCCCATATCAAATGATGTGTCACCCAGAACAGATCTGCATGACACTACAGTGCGTTCGTCACCCTGAAACATAAGTTCTTAAGTCTCAAATGCAGAGTAGTTACACTAGCTCTGTGTCCTTCAAAAAAACACAGTAATGTTCGCACACTACTGCTTCACGGCAGAATAACTGGCCCTGCGGTGGTACCTACCTGGATGGATTCCTGCTAGGAATCCTACCACCAGTAAAATCTCGTCTCATATAAGATGTAAATCTGGTTTAAGATATTACAGTGATCTAAGCTAATCAGACTCAGCTAGAATAACCCAACATTTCTAAGAAATAAAAAATATTCCAACCAGCATTGGAGCAGCATAGCTCCAAATCCCTCTAAGAAATGAGAGGAGGTCTGTGATCGGCAGTGCGACATTTATAGGCTGGAACTTTACTTTTTTTACAGACGAAGCCTAACCCAGAGATTATTTTACGTATCTTAACTTTTTTCTTAAGTAACGGGACATCTATTCGTATTAATAATGATCGCAATGGCCACCATTCCTCAAGATCTCCCAAGGGTAACTGGTATAGAATGCCATGCCTAAATGTTTATTACAACCTCGAGGTGAATTTAAAGTAGAATCAGTATTTGAAACTTAAAGACTATTAACATACAGACATCAATATTCGTGCTATATTTATGTGTATGACTAGAAGAGTTTTTAAATCATATCCTTTCAGACAGGCAGATGTTAGAGAAGTGTTTTATTACAGTATATATTTTTTAAATTGAATTGATATATGTATATTAATGAGATTATTTTTAAATTACTAGGCAATGCGCGCATCATCTAGTAATTTTATCAATCTAAATTGAAACGTGAGTAACGGCTATAAGTTTCCATGCAGTGTTATATTAAAGTGAGCGCAATAAGGGAATGAGTGTCCCGCGACACGTGGCCCCGCCGTTACATCGCACACTGAACCTTTGAATATTGGTTAAGGCCTATACAGTATCCGATTGTTAATGGATTATTCTTTTTTTAAATCCGCATACTAGAAATTCGTCCTGCAACATATAACAGCCGAACCCGAAACAAGGATATGTAGACATATACGTGTACAAACAAATATTTTTCTCGCGCATGAATCGAACACGCGACCTGGCACATAACCCATTCGAGAATACTCCAACCTAGTAAACATTATTTTTAAATTTTAAAAAAGGAACCTCGCATTGACCGAGAGGGGCTGTATGCGTTCACAAACAATAATTCATAAAGTCACGCCTCTTTCTCATTGGGGTAGGCAGAGACCACATCTTTCCAGTTGCTACGATCCCGATGCACACATTTGTTCTTTTTGTTATTAACACAAACTCATAATATCCTACTGTCCAATTTTGACCACATCGAATTCTTTTGAACACCTATCTGAAAACAATATTTGTGCAGGATATATGCAGTGCGGTCAATATTAATCCAAACACTCGCTTGTCTTCACCTTACCTTTGCGTTAATTTCTATAATATAAAATCGGAGTATGGGTCTGAAGGCAAGCAACAACCACAATACAACAATACAGGAAACTCAATAATTTGTGTGTTACAGAAAATTAACTTCAGCTGGAATTTGAACCCAGGAATAAGCAGTTACTTGTGGTTGGATTCCTGTGCAGCAATCCATCTAGAAAGTTACCACCGCTGTGTCAGTTATTCTGCCATGAAGGAGTGTGCAAACATTATTGGGTTTTGGTCTGAAGGGCACTGATTGCTAGTGTGATTACTGGACATATGAAACCAAGAAACTGGTGTCTCAGAGTGACAAGCGTAGTGTGGTGCTACATATAAATATAACAAGTTCTGGGCAAAACAGCATTTGTTAAGTTCAGGCGTCGCACTTACCATCAGGTGAACGATTTGCTGGTGTCCTCACTTTCTTTCTAAAACAAAATTTAGTTGGTACGAGGGTTACTATAAATAATTTTGTGATGAACCAGTCGATTTAAAGTTATATCGGTCCAGACAGACAGACTGAATGAGGGGTCGCATTGAATTAATTTGTTTGTAATAATTGAATTATGTAGTTTTCATACTATCTGTCTGTATTTCAGTAGATATTAATACTAACTTTATGCATAAACGGGATATCTATTACATGTTCTGAAAGCTTACATTATCCCGTATAAAAATAATACTTTCTGTAAAAATGGTTAAAAGCAACGCGAGTTATTCGCCTTAAATCTCGTTCAGTTATTTTACGACAATCGGAATTGAATCGGGACTTCGGAGCTGCGCTGTATGGAGATATTAACTGCGTCTGACACACGAGCGTGATTGTCCGTTATGTACTGAAACTGATGACTCAATTTATTTCCTTTCCAAATAACCAAAACGTTCACGTTTTATTAACTGTTTCATATCTGTCCATTTTAAGTTGCTGCTGAACGAGAAGATCTCTTGTAGTTAAACTGGTGACGGTAATTTCAATCGATACTTTTTATGGAAGAAAGTGACGAGACCAGCAAAACGTAATGCAATGTCTGCACATAACAAATGCTGTGTTACCCAGAACATTTCTGTGTGGCACCGCACTGCGCTCATCACCTTGAGACATCAGCCCTTAAGTCTCATATGCCCAGTAAAATCATTAGCTCTCAGTGCCATTCAAACCGAAACACAGCAATGTTTGCATACTACTGTTTCACTACAGAATAACTGGCATTGGGGATTTTTGTTGGTAGGGGTCCCCTAGGTTAGGTAGGACTTACCATCAGATGAGCCCGTTTACCCGTTCTTGCCGTTTCGTCATTAACATTAAAAAAGTTACTACGCTTTTTAGGCGTGTTAGCAAACATAGTGATTTGCACAAAAGCTCATGCAAGCTTACGATATTCATGGAAAGGTATGGGGCAAAGAAGTACCCTTCACGCAGTTGTTCTTTTTACTAACTATTAAATCATATTATATAATCATAACGATGACTATATCTAACTATTATTTAATCATAATATAATAATGACTTTCATCTGTTAGTTTTGTCTTCAAAAAAATTGTGAGTGTCAGCTCCGTCGCGCGACTGAATTTTAATCTTTAAATGCCATTGTCCTTTAACCCCTTTGCATATTGTGTAAATATACTGTAAGCAAAGGGGTTATTAAACGCATCTCTTATAATACCGAAAGCATGTACATACTTTTATTCATATTTATTTGTATTCATTCGTTAAAATATTATACATAAATAATGTGTCTTGTGCAGTATAATATACTTATCTGAAAATAGGTAGCCTATTTTGTTATGAAAAGTTATTTAATTTTGAAATGTTTTGCTTAAATGATGCTAGCAAAAATATAACGCTATTTTAACTAAACAAAATTTTACGGATTTTATCGCGTTTTATTTTAACTACTGTTTCTCGCCCGCTTCGCTCGGCGTTAATTAAAATTAAGAAATTTTTGCTTTTAGTTCACAATTTCATGGCTTTTAATTTTTTTGCGCGGAACCCTAAATTTTTTTCTGAAATAAAAGTATTCTAAGTTACCCGCTATAACATCAGCTATCTGTCAGTTAAAGTCCCGTCAAAATCAGTCCAGCCGTTTCGGAGATTAGCCGGAACAAACAGACAGACAGACAGATAGACAGAATAGGTAGTTTCTTATAAGTACCATATAAGCTTTCATACGCATTTAGTAAAAAGCTGTTATTTTGACATTACAAACAGATACTTCAATTTTGTTTATTTGTATAGATATTAACCCGACATTTCGAGCGCTTTACAGCACCCATGGTCACGGGAGGACTGAGGTGACAGATGTCCTGATGTCATAGTTAATCCGGTG
>DWIA01000612.1:0-10022 GCA_018248195.1 Archon apollinus
GACACCACACTGCGCCCGTCACCCTGAGACATCAGTTCTTAAGTCTCAAATGCCCAGTGATTACGCTAGCTCCAGAGTCCTTCAAACCGAAACACAGTAATGTTTGCACACTGCTTCACGGCAGAATAACTGGCCCTGGGGTGGTACCTACCTAGACGATTTCTGCATGGAATCCTACAACAGTTGTTATGGAATTGTGTATAGAGGTCTTGCTACTTGATAATTAGAAAAATAATTTTATGACAGTAGTACATATTAGTAAATTTTGAGCTTAGTCTGGTTTTTCATTAGGTGATCAGATTCAGAAGGTGATCTGAAAAACAATTTTGTTATGTTTTTTATTTGTTTGTTTCTTTCCTTTCTTTCTATCATTCTTTCTCTTTCCCTTTCATGCTTCATTTCTCTCTTTCCATAAACACTCAAATTGTGGCACTCATAAGTCCATGCCGAATCCAAGTGAATGGTGTTGTGCTGGCCACAGTATTTAATTAAATGCGTCCATAGAGAAATTTGAGCCGTGGTAGCTCAGAGTCTAGGCGCTCGCTGTAAAATCATAGTATATGAGTGACCTGCGTTCAATTCCCGGTGCCAGCACCACTAAAATTGTTTTTTTTTTCAATTTTAAGTGCCGATTTACCGCGTGGCTCGGCGGTGAAGGAAAACATCTTGAGGAAACCTGCATGTCTAAGAAATAAAAAATATTTCGAGGGCAGGTGAAGTTCGCCGACCCGAATTGTTGCAGCGTGGTGTTCCCAGCTCCAAAACCATCTTAGAAATGTGAGAAGGCCTGTGCTCAGCAATGAGACATTTATAGGCTGAAACTTTACGTTTAATAGAGAAATTTACTATAGTCCTGTGTATCGAATGTTATAGAGAACTAGCCGTACTCGCTACTATGTTCGCGTAGATTTTTGGATTTGTTTAGACAAGCTGTTAATCTTAGGGAAGTATAAACATATTTAGACTGCAGCGCGATTTAACGGCGAGTTAAGACAAATTGCATAGTGCGAAAATATTTCCCGTGCTCAAATTCCAATCTTTACCAATTTTCATAACGAGCGGTTGAACAGTATAAGAGTTGATTGCTCCATCTAGTGGCGACTTACAATAAAGTGGAAAACATAAAAACCTACATGAAAAATAAATGCCAACTTTCATGTTTAAACGGTGTCGAAGTCTTTTAATGAAATATACCAACATGCATGTTTATATAAAAGACTAGATAGACCTGTGACTTTGTTCGCGTGGTTTTGAACCAGTGACAGTTCATTAAAGAAATCTAAGTAAGAAAAAGTAACATCATATAAATGTCTCATTGTCTGAACACAATCGGGAAGAGTCCGCCACTCTCATCGTTATTGTAGATTTATCCAAAGCCTTTGAAAAAAGGGACAAAGAGGCATTAACCTTTCATTTCAGAGTACCTAATAGCTACGCGAGCAACAGGAATTAGACACTCGGTGCGCCCCCTACTAAAATTGTTAATTACAAAGGACATTACCCAAATTCGCCCATAAATCAAAATCTGATATATGTACACCATAAATATTAGTTTACTTTATGCCCTTTACTCCAAATACTAGTATTCAACAGACACTTCAAATAAATAAAAGAAAATGCAAGGTGCATTCGTTTAAATTTAATAAATAATGTTCGCTGGATCCGTAACTTAAGAGACAAGAATCTGCGTTCACGGATATGTAAGTGTTATTAAGATAATATATGAAGTGTTATTACGCCAATCAATGTTTTATGACCGTTGGTCCTTGGCCGAACTTTGCATTGGAGCTCAGTAATGTCTTTTAAATGCTGATTTAGTACGAGGACATGCCTGGCGACGAAGAATAAACGATCTGTATATCTAATCTGACAAATAAAAAAGATATTCCCGACGGTTAAGTGTAAATTGCCAACATGCATCTTACTGCAAAGACAAATCTTTTCTTCATATCAAATGTGTCGGACTAGGTGTTTATTGAACATGTTTATCTGTGCTTTGTGCATTTAAATAAATTATGAGGGTCACATGCGTCTCAATACTTCTTTAATGTTTATAGGAAAACCTTGGGCACATCCGTCGTATAAAAGGCCACAAAAATGGTACACGTAATACTCTACTTTACCACGTAATGTACACGTAATATTATACTACTTTGCATAACAGACCTTTACAGATCAAATTGTTATATGGTATAACAACTTGATCTGTAAGGGCTCATTGTGAAGGTACACAAGTGGATATAAATAAATTTGGTTTCATATATTAAATACTTTACTTTGATATCGGACACTTAAAGCAGCAAAATCTGACCCTAAAACACTAATTTACTTTGAAATCAAGTGGTTTTACATGCGTAGGATAATTTTGAATTCCAAATATTGACAGAGCATTTCCAATGGTTGAGACTATTAATGTTTTTCATGCAATGTAAAAAAAAAGAAGGTTCATGCTGTCAAAATTAAGACTTTTGTGGTCACACTTACAGTCGTTCGCGACCAGAAATATACAGATGCGTTGTGGAATACAAATCCGGATCGAGGGACCAAAATTGTGTGCCTACTTATGTTAATAAACTATTTTATTTTACAAAGGAACATATACAGTGTTTACTACACGCATAATTTATAAATTTAAAAAAATAAAACATAGACTAATAGTTAATTGTTTTATTTAATTAATTAAGGAAATTGTGGTAAACAGTGCTGATGGCACAATTAGCGTACCTTTGATTGTTTTTTCATATATTTTATTGTGCCGTTGTTTGATTATCCGAATAAAGCAAAAAAACAGAACGCTATCAACAGCCAAAAAAATGTATTATAATTTACTTGACAGATACATGACGTAATAGATCAAATGACGAATTACATTTGTAGCGACATCTATCGACAACTATGTCGCAACTTTGGTAAATTCACTAAATAGCTCATACGTCGAACCTAGCGCTATTGAGACGCGAACTATGTAAAGAACATGTAAAGATTTCTGTTTAGAGAAGACTCCCTCACCCGATCACGCTGTTTGATTTGGTGGGTAGGTACCCTTTTCCGCCAAACCGGTGACCCTACGTGATCGGAACGCGTAGCCAGTTTCTTCCAACTACAGCAACAACATCATCGGCAGCAATCGCCGTCACAGCACCAGACTACTGTCAGGGCAATGTATGCTTCGTAGTCTCTCAGCCACTGAGGATCGTCATGAAGGGCCCCTTATCCTCAGGCTAACTTTTGCGGTATTACTACCTTGACGCACTGAAGACACTGGACACAGCTTCACTGCACCTCCAGACCGCGCAACATCGCCTGACGCCTCAAGATCACCACGCTCACTACAGCTTCCAATCTGAGCGGGGGAGTGATGTAGCAACATCTATCGGCACCTATGTCGCAACATTAGGAGGTTCGGAGAGGAGCTCTTACGTCCTACTATAACGCTGTAAAGTTTCAGAGATGCCAACTATATTTACAACATCTAAAAATGACTGATTGAAGGAGACGTGCCCCCAGATCCGACCACCCGATCTGGCACCTTATCATCTGCCAAACATTCACATGCGTATTGCCCCCATGCAGACTGTAAAGACAATGGTTGGTATTGAAAAATCGAAGTATATATTTATTCACATTCACTCTGAACGTTTATGAAGCGTGATGCTTAACTGCCACACGCAGGCGTAGTATACGCCTACAGCTTTGTGACACTACCCGTGGGCGCTCCTCCGTCGTATAAGAAGCTATAAATATGTCACACGAAATACAATACCGCTCTTCACGATTGGCACTTACGCATTTATTTGTTTTACAATTATTCAAATAAATAAACAATGAAAGTTCTGTCCTACAAATAAACAAATATTGTTATTAAAATAATTCTGTTAATGTATCTTGTTAAATGTAACGCATTATCTTAAAACATATGGCATTCAAATTTGAATTTTTGTTCTTAATGGGCGACCGCGTGACCTAGTGGTCAGATTAACAGACTTCTACGCCGCTGGTTCTGGGTCTTATACAGCCGGAGTCAACATTCGTAACAACACAGATACACAAATTGTTGGTTGTCGAGTCTGGTTGTGTTGTGCAAGTGAAATTTATGTCTGTAATTCACCATACAGGAGAAATCCTAGTGTGGGGCCTCGAAAAAAAATTGCCACTTAAGCCACTATCTAATACTAACTGTCACGCCTGTCCATAATAGTAGAGCATCGCAGTGCTGTAAGGTGCGGTGTTGATGTTAATTGAAACTCCTGAATGCTCCAATAATATTGCCATATATTTTATGGAAAGAAATTTATATGTTAACATTATTACAAAGACTAATTTAGATATAAATTAAAATAGGTAATTAATACATCCCGCACAGTGCACTCGTAACAATGAGAAGTCTAATATGTCCTGGTCCATAGCACTAGCTTCGGTTTACGGTTATGTAAAAGTTTCAGCCTATTAATGTCCTACTGCTGAGCACATGTCTCCTCTCATTTTCGAGAGGGTTTTGGAGCCGGAAAGGGTCCGCCACGCTGCTCCAATGCGGGTTGGCGGACTTCACATGTCTTCGGAATATTTTTTATTTCTCAGACATGCAGGTTTCCTCACGATATTTTCCTTCACCGTCGAGCACTTGGTAAATCGAGGGCCTAGCCCCTAAGCTACCACAGTTATGTACTGTTATCGAATAACTGATATAGAATCTACACAGGTACACGGCAATGACTTATGACCTGTGAGGCACACGTGAGCCACTCAGAAAATTTTGCGAAACTATAGAAATGTTCTATGGTTAAAGTTTTTTTTATTAAATATTTTAATACTTTTATAAAACTAAATTTTACGGATTTTATCGTTTTTTATTTTAACTATATTAACCCGTCGTTTCCAGCGCTTTACAGCACCATGCATGGCCACGGGAGGACTGAGGTGACAGATGTCCTGATATAATAATTGATCCGGTGTCGGTACCTCGACAGGTAAGCATGTGAATAGCGACTGGACATTTAACTAATCATAGTTTCATTGACAGTAAGATGTAGGTCTTTTACCTCACTGACAAAATGGTATGAATCATTTGTGTGTTCTTTTGTGTGTCCTCTGAGCGGTGAGAGTATGTTCGCTTCATGTTGAGCCAATCTATAAGTTAGTTTGGCTCACTATGGGAACTAATGGAGCATTCGGTCTGTGTCTGGAGGAGTTCTACAAGCAAGTAGATAGTATGTCGATGGGCTCCCCTATGCCTCCCATTGTTGCCGACATATTCTTTGAACACTTTGAGGAGAAAGCCCTCCGTACTTCACCTGTAAACCCAAGATTCTACAAGCGGTATGTAGATGATACTTTTACAATATTACCATCAAATAAGGTAACACAGGCAGCATTTTTAGACTATTTTAACGCCGCAAAATCTAAAATTAAATTCACAATGGAGTTAGAGGCAAATAACTCTTTAGCTTTTCTAGATGTATTAGTAATTCGGAAATCAAATAACATCTTGAGTCACACTGTGTACAGAAAAAAGAAACATCCATCACAGTTAGCTATCGTGCGAAAATCTTTTTTACAGGGAGCACGACAAATCTGTCACAGGAAACACCTGGCTACCGAGCTTCAGCATGTCAGGCAAGTTTTGCACGTCAACAAGTTTCGGGTTCCGCACCAATGTCGCAGTGAACGAGTGAAACCGGCCACAGCAGAGCGTGTACCTGTACTACCATATATCAGAGGAATCATAGACAAGATTGGCTATATCTTGAAGCGGGTTTCCATTACAACATTCTTCAAGCCGCCGAAGAAGATAAGAAAGTTTTTACCATCTGTCAAGTGTAATGTCCATCTAAAATATACAGGAGTATACAAGGTAGATTGTGAATGTGGTCTCCCTTACATAGGGAAATCAAAAAGATCTATAAAAAACCCGCATTAAAGAACACATAGCTGACGTGAAACATAGACGCTCTAGGAAGTCTCCAGTATGTGATCATGATCTGGATCATCATCATTACATCAGATTTGACAGACCATAAATCCTCGAAATTAGGATGTTTTTTTTTAAATTGAAATTAAAAAAGAACATCCTAATTTCAATAGGGAAGATAGAGAGAGAACCCAAACCCAAGTACCCAACGTACTACCACCGGTTTGGGAACCTTTAATTATTAAAATTAAAACAAAAACCAAGCACCCCACTGCTGAACGTTAAGATACTTTATGCTCATTCTGTGTGGATCAGAACAAAATTAATAATTAAAAGCTGAATGTACAAGGGTTTAACTATGACATCAGGACTTCTGTCACCTCAGTCCTCCCGTGACCATGGGTGCTGTAAAGCGCTCGAAACGTCGGGTTAATATAGTTTAAAAGAAACGCGATAAAATCCGTAAAATTTAGCTTTCATTAAATATGTAGTATTCCCGTAAATATTAGAAATCATTATATTTTCATAATCTTATCTCTCAGGGTATTGATATTTTTTCTTGTAGTCAGTCGAAATTCACAACAGCAGCATACAGATGTGTAGAAAACAAAGTTTACTATTTTTTTATGTATGCCTTTAATTTTAATATATATTTTTTTTTACTTTTTAATGTTTATTTAAATTGCATGTGTATTTTGATGATGACTGATGTTTGTTGTAGTATCTTTATTTTCCTAATGAATGATATCACGAGAACACTTTATCAAAGTAACAATAGTTCAACAAAACAATTTCAACTTTCAGTTCCTTTTACAACGAAACTCAATAATTGCAAAACTGCTTCAAGAAAATTGTCTCTCGAAAGCAAAATTAAATTAAAAATCATCTGAAACAGACTTCAATAAAACTGTGAAAAAAAACCAACGACTTTAATCGGATTTGCTCTTCTTCCTGCTTCAGCTTTTATTGCGGACAGCGCCTCGTTTAATATCCTACAGAAAACTCAAAGTTGTAATGTTGTATCTTATCTATACTATAATGTATATAACAGAAAAGGGATTGCAATTGTATATTGAATTGTGTTTTGAACTAGGATTCAGTAAACCAATTTTTACAATTTTTGACTATCTGTCTGTCTGTCTGTCTACGTGCGCCTCACGTGAAAACCGTTGAATTGGTTTAATGAAATCATATTTATTGCAAAATTTATAATCTCACTAAAAACATAGCCAAGTTTTATTTCAATCGCGTTAGTAGCTTCAAGGTTTGAGCTCTCAGTACAATGCGGTCCCGTATAAAGAATCCGTATAAAAGACATATGCAAAATTTTCATATGCAACAGGAATTATTACTTTATTCCTCCCCGTTTCTGAGAAAAATAATTATACTTATATGTTTGGTTATTTCGTAAGGGTAAACATATAGAGTAGCAAACCTCATACTAATGCTTCAAAAAAGCGTAACCACTATTTAGTAAAACGATGTAGCTTTGAAACCAGCAAAGATTTTGAAGTAAACATATATTTAGCTCCTTTACTCTGGTTCGCTAGCATGACGGCTTGAGGTCGAATTGACAGAGATGGATATTACATGCAATGACAAGCCAGGGGCTGTCTACTATATGAAAAATTTTTTTGGGAACTCAGAATAATTTAATACAAATAAATAAAAAAAAAACGGAAATCCCACTTTTTGAATTAATTAAAGAAAAATCAATAAACTTAGTCAAAGCTCGAAGTCAAGGCTTGAAATCAAATAATCTACCTAAGCTCTTACGAATATAAGATAACATTTTTCCATTGGATGGAAACAAAATCACGTGGTTGTAAATATTACTTTTGAACAATTACTGTAAGAAAATATTTGTGTATTTTCTACATAATATATCAGAAGTTTTAGAAAAATTAAAAGAATATAGAAATCAAATTGAAAACTAATTAAATAGTCACAAAATATTTATGACAGATAATGAACTTGAGTATGAGAATTAAAAAAAAATCTGAGTAATTGAAAGATACAATAATAATTTACCAAACAGCAACACCATACACCCGAACAGAACGAAACAATAAAACGCCTGAACAATGCCCTAGTGGAAAGAGTCAAGTGTGTGCTTTTGAATGCAGAGCTACCGAAACATTATTAGGCTGAAGCAGTCCACCCAGCTACTTATATAATTAACCGTTCTTCAACTAAATTATTGTCAATGAATACTCCAGAAGATATATTGTCATGGTCCGAAACCAAATAATAGTCACAGTAAAACGTTTGAATGTGAAGCCATGGTTCAGGAGATATTATAGTGTCACTAGGGCACGCGCAAACAGAGGCACTCACTCGTCCTTAGTTATCCACACCCGTGGTAAAAAGACATGGAGAATCACAACAGAACCAAATCCGAAAACCAAAAATATTTCTTTGCACAAATGTTGCAACACGAACTCAGGACTCGTGACGGAGAAATCAGGTACTCTAACAACTCTGCAGCAGTACCTTGACAAATTCCTGGAAAGGAATCCATCGCAGATGTAAATATCCTGTAAATACAGCTATAACAAAGTATTTACAAAACATTCAGAAATTATATTTGCGCCAGCTAAGCGAATGCGGATAGAACATGCGCGCGCAGAGATGAGTGTGTGTTCGATTCAGTAGTATACCGCGCGCTACTGGAGAGCAAACTTTATATTTTCTCGGTTTAATCGCCAGCGCCCAATCGTAAACAACGCTGAAGACGTTAATCCTCGAAAACGATACCGTAATTAAAAGTTTTACTTCTGTCATGTCTGCTGAGTTTCACGCGCTACCCTCTTCATTGTCTTCTCCATCTGCGAAAAGCCTTACGTTATTATTGATCTATACCAGCAAATAGTGTAAGTTCTTCAATAAGGTTTTTTGTTAAAGATAGATTAATAATGTGTTTTATTTTACATTCAACTTGAGTGTAAAGTTTAGGGCATTAAATAAGTTACTTTAAGGTTTTTATTTATATTAATGTGTTACATAAATTTAAAGGAGATATATAATATTTGAAGGATGTGGGACATAGAATGGTCATTTTAGGGTTAGCTGTCATACAACGGAATCCTCATAAATTTGTTTTGTCAAGCCGGTGGTAGAACCCAGTCATCTTCTCTATTGAAATTAGGATGTTTCTTAATTTCAATAGCCTCGCGAATCGTCTTACGTGGGAATCGGTGTTCTTTCGCAAGGATTTGTAGTCTATCAAATGTGATGTAATGGTTGGGGCGATCCTGAACATGGTCACAGACTGCATACTTCTTGGCCCTTTATGCTGCACATAAGCTATAAGTTCTTATACTCGGGTTTTAATAGATATTTTATTTGTAAAATATAGTTTTATAAAATATGCAATATTCGCGTAAATATAAGAAACAATCTTAGAACTTTATTTGAGATTCGCAAAACTATCTGAGTGGGCCACGTATGAGATATAAATGACGTAAATTCGTACATACACTTTTTTTAGGACTTAAAAAACTAAAATTTAGTTTAATTTAGGTATTTTGTTATTTATACTTGGATGCATTACAGGACGTAATACCACCAGCAGTGGGACGTAACGGAACATTCTTTCAATCAAATTCCCCCCGCTGTATTTTTCCCTTGAAACCTGTGATATGAGTATTTTTTTCTATCTAGCACGTGCGCGTCAGTCTTGTCTCGGCATGTTTACCTTTCAATAAAAGCAATTAGAAGAAAAATTAAGTAAGGCTTTTATAAGTTACGTATGGACTACTATCGATTAATATCTCCATCCGATAAGGGAAGAAAAAGTATTTCTTTTTATTTTGACACGATCACTCTGCAAACCCGCACTGGAGCAGCGTGGTGGTTTCTTCCCGGTTCCAAATCCCTCTCAGAAATGAGAGGAGGTCTGTGCTAAGCGGTGGGACATTCATAGACTGAAACTTTACTTTTTACTTTATGGTCACTGTGGGACCAATTATAGAGAAGTTTCAGCTAGTGCGGTTGTGGTCGAATCAGCCTAAGCTTGAACTCTTTTAAGTGCAACTCAAATATTTTTATATCAAAAAGTCAAGGCACCGAGAACGTAAAGAAATCTATATTAGAATAGGATAGAATAGAACAG
>DWIA01000613.1:0-10017 GCA_018248195.1 Archon apollinus
ATAGGGACGCTCTGACCCCGACCTCGAGTCGATTAAGCATCACTAGGTCTTCCTTCAATTTCATATTTATAAACGGGGATTACGCAAAAATGCCAGTGTAATGGATCACCTACAGGACTTAGGCCGGGCAAGCCGTTGTCGGACACAAGGGGGGGTGGGGAAGGCAAATTTCAAAGAGGGAAGAGGGCGGCAAGGGTCTGATCGTCGGGCTCATCCATCACTCGGCTCACGCATGTGAATTGGAGCGTTTTATCTGAAGATAGCCGCGGATGTATCCAGGAAACCTATTTAAATATTTTGTCGTTTAGCGAAGAGTTCGTTGGTTACCTACATGTGTTATGACGCGTTGCTAATGAC
Organism: Archon apollinus; assembly: GCA_018248195.1. Lineage (NCBI taxonomy): Eukaryota > Metazoa > Arthropoda > Insecta > Lepidoptera > Papilionidae > Archon > Archon apollinus. Next base: position 358 of record DWIA01000613.1, read on the forward strand.
TGAATCGCAAATGATAACTATATTTATTTTGTTTATAGGATATCTGAATGTAACGGTTTGAAGAAGAATTTCTTATATTAAAAGTAACGGTGACTAGTTCGGTGGATTTTATACTAAAATATATATGATAACTGAAATATTTTAAAACTTGTGTTCTTTTTCCAACATATTTAAAATGTCCTTAAATCGTTACAATAGGTCAAGCATTTCCCTTCATTGAAAAAAAATGTCTTTGAACTTTTTGTGTTTGTGACTGAGCTTGATGAATTTCAAAAAAACTTTTGGTTATGTATAATGAAAAAATGTAAGTAACAATTGTTTTCTATGGTTGCGTCTATCATATTATCTTAAAATTTGGCACGAAGGTCTCATAGCACAACCACAGAAAATATTCGAAAATTATAATTTGCACTTCTAAATATTCATGACGTGACTTTTTTTGCTTATTTTTGTCTCAGTTACAGTATAGATGTATCAAGTTGAAATGAATATCAAATGAGTAGGTACCTAATAAAATTTACAAGTATTCGATTTTATGATAAATCCCACATTTCCCTAGTACTAAGCTTATACCTTATTTTAAATTTTATACAGTTGAATACAAGTTTATAAGTTTCGTTAGATTTTTTTTTATTAATCTTAAATATTCACCGTAGTCATAAAAGAATATTTTCAGTATTTATTTTTATTATTTGTTGTAAAATAAGTTTGAATAAAGTAGAAAATGTATCAGCACTATCTAGACGTAAGGCTATGCCTTACTTAAAACAAAAAAAATTATCTTGAAACACCTTTCTATAATTGGAAGGAATTGTCGCAATTTAGGCTCAGCATATTTAGGATGGTTATTCCGTTATTTTTTTTATCAAAGATAGTGATTTGACTAACAAATCATTCACCTGATAGTACTGCAACGTATGCCCATCACAAAGGCTGTGTCACCATGACTACTGCTTTACGGCTGAATAACTGACACGCAGTAGTATCTAACTAGACGGATTCTTGCAGGAATCCCACTACGAGTAATCTGTCGGAGATCATGTGATTTTATAAAGCATTTCGCTTAGCCGGCTTTGACGGCACCACATAATCATATGGAGCGGTAGATTCTCTTAGATAGATTTATGATCTGATGAGGTTTATGAAGTGATATTTTACTCCGTACCTGTAAAAGGCTTATGTCCTGCTGTGGACTTCCTGAAGGTGACAATGGATACCTTACAAGACCAAGAACGAAAACCTTATAATAATTACACGGTACATCAATAGAAGTTCTTTATTTCTTTAATTTACCAAAAAGTATTTTATTATAACCTCAGGACCCTAATTAAATGTTGGATCGACTCGTCCACACCATTTTACATATTTTTTACATATTGCATGTCATTTATTCGATATTTAAAAAGTGCGAAGTTCATACAGGTTGAAAGGCAAGATGGGATGAGTGACTTTCATTTAAAATCGATAACAGTCCATATCGAATGACTTTCACAACAAACGACGTGACGCGTCTATCACTCCGTGCCGGTGAAAATGGCGTCTTCGCAACTTGACAGGTAAATGAACGCGACCAATTGAGTCTGCGACACGTTGACATGAAGCCGTCGTTTAATTTTATTTTACAGTCATCGACAACTCTAACACTGGGGCGTAAGGTAGATTTAGCAATGAATGGCCCGAATGCGACACGAAAAACATGCGTTTGGATTCCTGACCGTGATTGATTTGAGTGACGTTCCTTTTCGCGACACGTATTTATGAGTAACTGGGTCGTTTCTCAACATGCTTTCCTAGTAAAGTGAAATGGCATACACGCATGATCTTTATAACTATTAACCAGTACTAATATTTCCATTCGCGTTTAAAGTTTTTGTGTAAGTAAAGAAGACAAATGTTAGCCTATAAATGTATAGGATCAATATGCAGACTGAACAGGCTATGATTTTCTTCAACACCCTGTAAGAGGCACTGCTGGAAATAGGCCTCTCCCGAATTAGGAGGATTTGCCGTAATCGCCACGCTTTTCAGGCGGATTGGCGATCGCAATATCAGACACTTCGCACCTTATGTTCGTGGCAGTAGTTATAGTAGTAGGTATAGTTGTGGAGGGTAACTGGTGGCGGTTCCTGGTGACGGTGTTAGTTTGCTTGTGTACGCTATTGTGGGAGGGCGGGCGGTGCTCTTCAAAATAAATTATGTGTATTCACCATTTTATATTTTGCATGCGGATCTTAGTAACTTTATTTTATTTATTAATTTAGGTCGAGCAAAATAGAGATGATTGTTCCGCCATCAGTCGGAAGCCATTTGACTTTCTTGGCATTTTCCGTAGTCGACTTCTACAATATCTACGAGAGATCATGTTATCATTTAGAGTAAAATATTATTATGTATCTGTGATGAAATCTTCTGATAGATGTCGCCGTAGAATAATTCCATCAAAAATACATCATCGACATTTCTCAACGAATGTTTAAGATTTTGGACTAAATACTTTAAAATAAAACGTTAAAGTAGTTAATAAAAAACGACAACATACCAATTAGTGTAACATAAACAGAAGCAAAGGAATATTTTAAAATATGAAATAAAAGAAATTGACCTTAAGTTGATAATTCAATTGTTTCACAAGAATTCACAACAGAACTTACAAGAAGGAATCCAAGAACTCACAACAAAACAGAAACAAAACTAACAACTCTTTTTTTCCCGTGCCCTTTTTATAAAATTAATTGAGAACTTTGAATGGAACAGAGTGGATGAGAACTATGAAACTATATTACAACATTAGGAAACTTATGCCATTTTGCTTTATGTTATCCTACTTAATGTATTAATTTATTAATTAGTTTTCAAAACTTATGCACTTATAAATTCATAATCATTTTATCTGTCAAGCCGACGAAGCAAGATAATAATTAACAAAAAAAAGTTTACAGTAAAGTAGTAAATTTTCAGTAGTAATAGTGTAATTTTTTACGAATATTCTTTAACTTTCCCATACTCCCTTGCCCGTCATCTCTCCACCTAGTAAGGGGTCGCCCTACACCGAGGTACGAGGTTGCCACCACAGAACATCTCTTCCCTAACGGTTATCGGTTCCACAAGCTATATGACTGGCCCATTACAACTTCAGCTCTTTCCGCATCGCGTTGAGCGACATTGAGCTTCCTCATCGAGGTAGTCGATGGATAAAGGTGGTTCAAAATCGTGTTATGTGGAAGTCTATGGGAGAGGCCTAAGCTGAGTAGAGGACTTATGATCGGCTGAAATAACAGTGATGATGATGATGATGATAATTATTTAACAAAGTAAATTGAAAAACAATAAGTCGATTAATATTTCGATTATTATCGATTAAAAACATGAAATATTTTACTAATATTCTCATGTATAGGTTTTTTATTCAAAATATAAACTGTCTATTAAATAATTCCTCAAATGATTACTGTATTGTACTTTAATCCGGATTCGATTCAACAAACTGAATAACTATTTAGAGGTATGCGATACTGTATGTAACTGCACGAACATGCGACCTCTAACACCGTTGTAACTGTTTTCGTACGGTGAGGCTTAAATCGTGCGTGTATTTGTATTGCGGCATGCTTAGCGCTTCTCAAACTTTATCGTCTCAGAACGATTTGGTAGCATGCAACCGATACTCATAATTAATGAAGAATTGGGATTTTTTTTTTAAGTAGACTAATTTTTAAATTCGTGTTAAGAAAACTGTAAATAAAAAACTAGTAGGTATTCTATTTAGATTTTAAAAAAACTTTTAGTTTTTTTTTAATATTAATAAAAGTAGTGAACGACCACACCGTAAAGTTTTTTTTAATAATACTAGCAATGCTATTTACATTGCCAGTATTCTCATTTAACTCTCCAACTAAGTTTAAAAGCTTTTGCTAGGACGTAGTTTACGACAAAAGTCGAATGGCCGGATCCTGCACTGCCAAGTTTCGCTGTCCGTGTCCTAAAAATATAGGCCCTTAAACGACTGATGATGAAGGTTAGTGAACAATGTGCTCAGACACGTTCATCTAAGAACATCCGATATTACCTCCACCGGCAGTATCGCTTGAGAGTCAGTATGTTCACGGGTATCTCTGGTACAGAGCGCTCGCAATACGGAACCCTTAATATCCTGAAAAGTTGGTACTACCCAAGTCAAGCCGTGCAATGTATGTGCAGCCAGAAGATAGTTGCAACGTAGCTCTGCCACACAAGATATTTTTTATGGAAGAAAGTGACGAGACATGAGAATCCTTCATCTGATGGTAAGTATCTGCCCATAACAAAAGCCATAGCACCCACAAGATTTCTGTGGGGCGTCACCCTGAGACATCAGATCTTAAGTCTCGTATGCCCAGTAACTATCGTTGTCCTTGAAGACCGAAACACAGTCATGTTTGCACACTACTGCTTGACGCAGAATAACAAACCTTGCGGTGGCCAATGAGGTTCTATCCTATCGTCATTATTATGAACCTACGCTACTCCACAGCTGGATATAAACTTCTCCAATATTGTGATATGTAGGGGCTTATATATTTCAGTATTCAGAGCATTATTTCTCGCGTTTAACAAACAGTAACGACTTCTAACACGGTATAAAATTACATTTCACACTTAGACACTCCTAGGCACGTCAGCATCATCTTCAACGAGCTTCCAACTATATTGAGTTGAATTAACATTCACAGAGGACTAATTAATATTACAGATCAATATCATTACAAGCAAGTCGACTGCGTGATCAGCGTAGGTACTTTGTTTCTTAATAGTGGAGCCCGGATTTGAATCTCTTACTTATTTATCCGACGATTAATTACCGACTTACTTACGATTACTTATCCGACACACCAATTATTCGTTTCGTGATCTGCATTAATTGTGACTGTCCCCTTGTCTATAGTACTACATGTACAATTCTTGCAATTATACCGAGACATCGAACATAGGAAGGTGAGGGCAGCCTAGTTACATAGTTTACGGACACTCGCTTGACCTTGTTACACTAAGACTTGTGTACGGCACCATAATATAACCTTATACGACAACTTTTGTTTATTCAGAGAAAGATGATGCCACAGTTGGAATCAGCTAAGAGAACATCATAGAGGAGAACAGTAACAAATATTTACCAGTCATAATTATTATGTTGTTAAAACAATGAAGTGGTAATAAATAAGACAATTTACAACCACTTAATTTCGTTACCATAACACATATGGCTACTACTAATTATTTTACGCTTCTTCTTGTTTTTCTTTAACAGCCTATAAAAGTTAACTGCTTCACATAGGCCTCTCCCGAGTTGGGGAGGATTTGCCGTAATAACCACGGTTGGCAGGCGGATTGGCGATCGCAGTACCAGACACACTGTGCGCCTTAGACGCTGCTGCCCGTCGTCGATCAGGATAATTTAGGTCTGGCATAATAGAGATGGTTATTTTGCCATCAATCTGAGGCCATGCGATTCTTCTGGCATTTCCCTTAGTCGACTTTTACAATACCTACGGAACGAAACGAGGTGGCAGATTCTCTATCGCCGCCACCACGCGGCGTATTATTGTTTTAGAATTACTAAATGGAAATGGTAAGAAAACGTTGCCTTCTTTTTTAAAACGCCAATCGCTCGTAACTTGTACCTACATTGAAACATCCAAATTATTTTCTTACAAAAAAAATATATGAACTTGGCATATTTTAGTCGTTAAGGCTGCGCATAATCTGCTCATTGATCGTCGTAATCGGCTCCCAATTGAGGTAATTGTTCCTCGTTAAGTTTATAAATAGAAGGTAACCCAAACAAGTCGGCGCACGGCGTCGCAACCGCCCTTGAACTGAGCGCGCCTGGAGGCTTTCGCGGTGGCTGCGGGCGGGCGCGGGGCGGGCCCGGCACGGCCAATCAGCGCCCCTTCACATTTTTCAGCCCCCGCCCGCATCGCCGGACGCTGCCCAAAAACAAAAGGATCAAAGTCGGCGAAACCTATCTCTTTCTTTGTGAGGCCGGCGAGCGGGCATCGATGAGAGGATAGATACAGTGTGTCGCGCGGGCGCGAATCGATAAGCGCTCCCTCCCCCCCTCCGTCCCTGTACCTCCTCGCCCCCGCCGCTCGGGCGCCGCCCGCCGGCCATTTGCACGGATGTTTACTATTATTATTTTATTGAACGGACGCTCTAAGTGGCAATATAAGATTTACAAATTATGTGGATGCGATTCGAAGCGGCCACATAGGTACGGACGGCGACGTCAAGGGCCAATCTTTCAGGATATCGTTGCAAATGTTCGAAATGCCCAATCGCAGAATTTTTTACGCCTATAGAAATATTTTTTTTAACTTAATGAAAATACGATACTACATTAAATTGCCTTTAAAAATAATACACGAAATAATTTTTATGTTTAAACTACCTATCAACAATTTTATTAGCATTGAGTGCTTCGATTAAAAACTTTGAACTGTTTTAAATTAATGAATGTCGAAAAAATTACTAATTTACTCTCAAATAAATCCCCAAAATCCAATACCAGATTAAATTAATCTACGGTATTAACGAATGAGTATTAAATAAAAAATAAACCATTTTAAAAATAAATGTAACACAGATAACTGAGTTACAAACTAACATAGCATTCTCTGCCTACACTATATGTTAAAGCAAAAGCAATACAAGGAATTATGCGGTTGATATGCGACATGGACGAGCCTTTTATGGATATGATTCAAGAGTTTTTTTATCAATTTTACACTATAACTAACTTTTTATCGTCGCAATCGCAAATTATACATGTATACAAGCTGCACTATGCGGTTTTACCCTCGCAGATCACGGTCCCGGGTATTTATCGGAATAAATTATATTCTATATGTTAATACAGGCTATGGACCGTTTGTGTGCAAAATTTCATTCTCATCCGTTCAGTCGTTTAAGCGTGATTGAGTAACAAACGTCCATACATCCTAACAAACTTTCGCATTTATAATAGTATAGTAGGATAGAATAGGATATAGTATTTCACAGAAGTGAAACTCTGACAGTTTGTTCGATCTCGAAAATGGCATGGCAATGGCATTCCGTAATTGTTCTACAATTGCCTGGCTACTCAATCCGGGGTCCTGGGTTTGATTACCAGCCTGGATAACATTAGTGAAGCGCACACATTGTTGGGTCTGGGTGTATTTGTGTCAGAAAAACACACAAGAACCCACACGAAGCAGTACAAAGTCCAGTGTGGGACATATCCAAAGAGGATTAAGATGACCTTATGTGTAAGTAAAAAACAACGGCTTTACTAATAAACTTTGTATAGAGGGTGAATAGATATACACCGATTTCTCTATTTTTGTCTTCAGTTATTTGACATTGGAGAGAAGAAGACAAGGCATTGTGTAATTGTACAACCACTATACAACGTTCATTAGTAAGAGGGTAGGTACTGTGCTTGAAATATAAAATCGCTGTTTTACCAAACGAAATCAAAATATATAACCATTAAAGAAACTAAATTTTGAATTTCATGTCCAAGAAAAAACGCCGGCATTCCATTTACTCATCCGTGCCGTCAAATAGATTATGATTTTTATTAGCACATAAACGCTTCAGTTTTCTATCTATGAGGTTGGCATACAAGTATCTACTCTCTATCGTAGTGTCTCTCTCTTCGATATATGGATATATGGTTGCAAAAAGTAATATACTCAAAGCGGTAACTAGAGCAGGGTCTACAGCGCAACGTATCTAGTACTACGACCGCCAGTCCGCCGGCCAAGCATGAATAATACGGCCTCACTACTCAGGAGAGGCTTAAATATATTAAGAAAACTTATCTTCAGTTAGTATAAGATTAGACCACGACAATGATCCACTTCGTGATGACATCCCGCACTTGATAGTGGCGGACTTCAAAGCAGTACAAATATACGTACACACATACAGTTATGCCTCTTTCCCACTGAGGTAGGCAGAGACCACATCTTTCCATGTGCTACGATCCTGACACACATCTTTCGCTTCTTTTAGAAGAAGCTACAAAACGAGACGAGTGCAATGTTCACTTGCTGGTACGTGCAACGTCTGCCTATAAAAAATGCTGTTCACCCAGAACATCACTGTCTAGAACCACAATGCGCTCACCTCCTTGAGACTACAGTTCTTAAAGTCTCATATGCCCAGTAATCACACTAGCTCTCAGTGCCCTTGAGACCGAAATACAGTATTGTTTTCCCCCTACTGCATCACGACAGAATAACTGGCTCTGCGTTGGTAACTACCTAGAGAGATTCTTGTATAGAAATCCTACCACCACTAAATATTTCTTTTTATCGACTTTGTCGACATCCACAAGACTAGACGAACTCGTAGGTTCTCTTCTGCTGCCACCACACCGCTTATATGAGGCGTATACTAGTTATTATATAACATTTATAATAGTTTATTATATACTCAATTCAGTCCAATTAGGATAAAACCAAACTCCTGCTGCAAAATGCTCCTAAAACGCCCTCTAAAATTATTCTGCAATTTTAAGTGCTGATTTACCACATGCTCAACGGTGAAGGATAACATCGTGACGAATGAAATATTTCGCGAAGTAAGCTTTCCTTTTTTTTACATAACCTTAAATTATGGAAAGCCATCTACGTAATGACAATATTCAAAATATTAATTACATGAATAAAAAAAATCATTCCATTGCATATGTAACTACAAATATAGACAAATGTTGGGCTTAATACCGCAGCACTTTCTTTAAAAATTTACAAAAAACTCCTTTCCACACTTTTGTCATATTTGACATTCAAATTTAAATTCAATTCGTCCTTCAAAGGCAATACCAGTACCTTCTTCAGAATGATATGATGGGAATTCGGTTAACACTAGTGGAAGCTCCAAGTTGAAGCTTAATCTGAGCGAGTGCCGAGTGGTGGCGGCATTAGAGGATCTACCACCACTTCGATTACGTGGGTGTTCAGTTTTCGGTTTCAGTTTGCTAAGGGAAATACCAGAAACACCACATCACTTTCGATTGATACCAGACTTAAGTTCTCTATTCAAATGATCCACGCGAGTGACGGGTACTGCCATCGCCGATCCTGCGGCCAGACATGGCGATAACGGTAACTGCACCTTGGGAAAATTGGGAAAGGCCTTTGTCCAACAGTTAACTTTTTACAGTCTTAAGAAAAAGAAGAAAAATTATTTTAATCAAGAGATAAAAATAAATTACTATTCTATGCTTTACCACGTGCTCGGCTGTGAAGGAAAACATCGTGAGGAAACCTGCATGTCTGAGAAATAAAAAATATTTCGAGGACACGTGAAATCCGCCAACTCGCACTAGAGCAGCGTGGCGGACTATTCCCGGCTCCAAAACCCTCTCAGAAATGAGAGGAGGCCTGTGCTCAGCAGTAGGACATTTTTAGGCTGAAACTTTACTTTACTATACTTTTTGGAAGAGCCGTGGCAGCGAGCTATGGAAAGGGCTATGCTCGGTGTTTCTCTGCGAGATAGAATCCAAAACGAGGATATCCACAGCAGAACTAGAGTAGAGTAGAAACTTAGCCCTAGGGATTAGCACGCTAAATTGGCAATGGGCTGGCTATATAGCTCGTAAAACCGATAACCTCTGGGGAAGAAAGGTTCTGG
>DWIA01000614.1:0-10015 GCA_018248195.1 Archon apollinus
CTGCTTCACGGCAGAATAACTGGCCCTGAGGTGGTACCTACCTAGACGGATTTCTGCATAGAACCCTACCACCAGTAAAAAGAGTATTGAATAGTGGAGTATTGTTACTGCTCAATAATTAAGGTGTACGTGTGTATTACGTGTTAATATATATATAGCTATATATTTAAATTTTTAATATTCAGTCTACCTGCTAAACTCACAATTTCTGTCACACCCGACAATCATAAAAAAGATTTCAGCTCTTTCATTAGACCTTTCTAAAATAGTTAGTGTGTCACTTGAATTTAACGTAAAATAACTCTTTATTCATTTAACCATTGAGCCAGAACACCCACACCCGAACCACAGAACCAGTGAGAAATTATAGATAATTCTTAAAGATGGATAAACCACAATTTTAAATCTTATTTATAACTAATCCTACATCTACATCAAGGAATCATTTAAACACTATTATGATTTAATAAGATTCCTACTTTGATATTCAAAGGCATAAAAGCTCTGAATAAGGCTATTTATTTACTACTAGCTGTTTCCCGCCCGCTTCGCTCGGCGTAAATTAAAATAAAGAAATGATTGCTTTTTGGTTCACAATTTAATGGGTATTTTTTGGGCGGAACCTTGATTCTTTTTCTGAAATAAAATTGAAACTGAAACTTAGGTTAAGTTACCCGCTATAACATCAGCTATCTACCAGTGAAAGTCTCGTCAAAATCGGTATTATTATATATTCAGGTATCGGTATATATTCAGCGGGAACAAAGCTTGAAAAACCGCGTGTTGTAATGGTCATAGTACTTAACTTGTTAACCACGGATCCTAGGCTCAAATCTTAATTGGAACTAACAAAAAATTATTACTTAAACGTGTGACGATTCGCATATTTATATCAAACATATTTTCAATTAATTTATTATACACAATATATATATTTATCTTACAATATAATATTGTCATGCGTGCACTTACTATAATGCTGTGCAATCGAACATGTTTCGTGAACGCTGACATTTGCTTGCCATTACATTTTTTAGTGAAATAAACTGGGCGCTGATTTCGGACTATACTCTTTTATTTCAGCAACGGACTTAAATACCATATTTACCACACACTCAGCCCATAAACACATTATTGGTTTAACGGTCTGGTTGTGTTGTGATTATCTCCACATCTCAAAATGTTTATGGATTACCACACCATGAAAGGCGAGCAGCGCCGTTTTAAATATATTGGAGCATAATATTTATAACATAAAAGCCACAACTCTGTGTTTAAAAGATTTATATTAGAATTCGGTAACTAACAAAATAAAACTTACTTAATCAATGGCATTGTTTTCAATTAAATATGATTGTTCACGGTACAACTTTTATAAAATATTCCCTTTGTGCAAATTAGAACTCGTCATATTTAAGTGAATTAGCCGTGAAATTAAATAAATTTCTCTCTTCGCTGTAACTAAGAACAAATTTACAAGTCTGTACAAATAATTAACAACGTTTAATTAACAAGAAATGATTTTTTTTTATACTTACTAGTATATCGTATTAGTGATTAGTAATCGTAGGTGAAACATGCGTAAATTTTTGGTTCAAATAGAAGTCACTGCTATTCTTATGAAATATTTTTTTAACAAAGGCTAAAATGATATGTAGATATATTCTAAGGTATATTTAAATTTAATCTGGGTTTGAGGATTTTTGTCTCTGCTAAGATAAATTTTTTATTGCTATTTTTTATATGAACGATGCCCACGCTGTGTTTTCTCCTGTGTCTTGGGTGCGTTTTACGAACACAACAATTTGTGTTTTTGCACAAATGTTAACTTCAGCTGGGATTCGAAGTCAGGTCTCTGACTACTAGGCCTCGCAGTCGCCAAATTATTTACCCGAACAGTGGCTCTTTAATACTCAGCTATGTCATGTCATGTAATGTCATGAGAAAATTATTAATAAGTCTAATAAGACAGTATCTCTATTATCACTACAACTCAGCACTTCAAGACCATTGCAGAACACTTAATGGTGGTTAGATTCCGGTGCAGGAATCCATCTAGGCAGGTTTCGGTTTGAAAAGCACTGAAGCTGGTGGAATATGAGACAAAACAAGTGATATCTCATGATTCTGAGAGTCATCGTAACTGTTATGGGCAGGCTCTTACCATCAGGTGAACGTTTTACTCTTCTCGTCACTTTCTTTCACAGAAAAAAAAACTTTTGTTGCAGATGAATGATTTGCTCATCTCGACACTTTGTTTTTAGAAAAATATATCATTTTAAAATAATAGCATTTATTAGTTCAGTGCAAATGATCCTAAGTTATTTGAAATTTACATAAAAGGCGCTCTATAAAAAAATAGGTAACACACATCTCTTTAGTTATTAAAACGGATCTTAGCAAAGTAATTTCCATTCTAACTTTATTACAATGGATTTACACAAAGTAACGCCTGATTCTATTAATTAGTAACACCTGAATTTATTCAATATGATTTTTATTAACTTTTTAGTTGTCGTTGACTACCTCGTTGCTTATGTAGCAATTTGGCGACAAGATCGAGCTAAACACCAGGGATAATGAAAAGTAGCAATAGAACCGGCCCTGAAAATTAATAATTTTTTAAAATAAATATTTGCGTCATCTAAGATTAGAACTTAGGATCGATTCAGCGAGTATGTTGAAAACTAAGTCACGCGGTCGAATAATTTTAAATTTCTTTTGGCAAAAGATTTATATTATTCAATTGCCAACATACTGTAGGCCACGTTAAAGAACACACGGTGAGGCGTAGCATCGACGATCTAATAATGCAGACTTTGACCATATTCAGGACCTTTTACAACATTACATCAGATTAGATAAACAAAAAACTTTTGCAAAAGCACACCTTGTTGCATACATACTCATAAATATAAGAAATCAATATACTTTCTATTCATTATGCTACGTGTTGCAAAATATATACTATAACAATAAATGTTACCTGAAACGACACAAGCTTCAGCTACGTCGCAACGTTATGAGGGTACATTATCGTTATGGAAAACATTACGACGTTTTTATCGATTCTGATACACCAACTTCTCACAATTCTAAAAAAAACAATGTTTTCCAAATATAAAGTGCACCATTAAAACAATATTATTAACAGTTAGTATTTTGTTGCCGTATGATGGCGGAATTGCCATTTACTAAAGAAATTTAGTGACGTGATAACTGATAACAGTTGCGATGTCACCCAGAAACTAGCACGAAAAAGTTTTATATATTGCGCATTTCCATACGTAAGATTATATGTAACTGACCTTGCGATAGTAGCGACGCAGGCAGGTTCCTGTATAGGAATTATACCACGAGAATTTTGATAATCGTCTTGTCTACATCCTTAACCCTTTCACACTGGTCGTTACATCCTTTGCAATGTAGTTGCATGGTAGAGACGCATTTTAAAAAATTGCCAAAATTGTACTTTTGGAATATTTTTATTAATTGTCTACCTTAGTCTATTGGAGTACAATATAGTATTTCTATTCACTCATTCATTAACCATGGCCACATTATGGCATGTCAATCAGATAGGTGGCAACATCTTGGTTGCCACTACAATCGACTATTCGCCAACCGAGCTTTAAGATCAAACCTTGCTGAAGCCCATGCCCACTGTTTAAGGGCCGATGATCGTGTTAATGATAATACATTACCCATCTCTTTCAAGGGTATAGTAGTAGATTAAGAAAAATGCTACATTAAATCTCGTGCCCGTTCTCGTTATTCTTCCAGCTTGACTGTCACTTGCACAAAAGGGAGGATAAATTGTCTAAATTAGAGTTGCATGCATTTACCTTAGGATTGATTCTCAAGTAATTTTGTGTAAAAGCGATCACCTCATTTTTTATCGCATCCGCAACTTGACGTATCCTGATTTCTGAAATAACAGAGATGGGAAATCTTATACAAACAATATACTTACCCGTGTATAACTTCTCGCTACCCTCACGGCATGAGACGGAATAGTAGATTCTCATATATCGCTTCCATTGGCTAATTGTTTATTTATTTATACAATATTATCCAATCGTCTCATATCCAATTTAAGAGATAAATATATCAAAGACAGTATTTCGTGTACTACTTTCATATAGCTGTTTATATTTATTATATGGTGGTGGTGGTAGAAAATCTACTACCTTATTTTGTTCTGTGGATGTTGTAAAAGTCGACTTAGGGAAATTCCAGGAGAAACCCGTGACCTGCGATCTATGACAGAATAACCATTTCTGTTATGTCGGACCTAAATTGTCCTGACCGGTGACTGCGATCGTAAATCGGAGAATACGGCATATATTCTTAATTTGAGACAAGCCGGTCTGCAGCAATGGACTTTTTCTGGCTCTTGAAGAAGAATAAGATTCATGTGTTAATATGTCTACCTCTCTTTTCATAAGGTCAATTTATTTCACAATTTTTTTTTTATAAATACGTTTTATCAAAAGACTCCTTTTTGAATTTTGTTTTCTATATGATAATGTATGCCTCAAACTAACTAATCATGACAGTAATCGCTACCTGCACGAAAGCTATTGAAAGAGATAAAGTTTCAACCTTATTCTGGTTAAAGTCCTTGATTCTTTCAAACAAGTCTTAATAAAAGAATTAGTTTAAAAATAGAAAAGTGTGTTTGTCAAATAAATGATAATAAGGAGGAAGGTATTCTCTCTTAAACAAGTCTTCCGTTAATCTATTTTTTTTTCAGGTCCATGGAAACGATAATATGGACATTGGGATGGTAAAAAAACTTTGACAAAGCTTGTTCATTCTTAGTATCATTAGAAACAACATTATAATCTGGTCTGATTGCGTTTTACGTATGAAATTTAAGTTAAACGCACCCGCGATATAAGAAAAATCGTAGTGTGGGGCATCGTTTTTTAAAAAGTTGAAAAATTCATTCCAATCATTAAAACTGTCAATACTATAACACTGAAGACATATGAAAAGTAATAATCAGTCTCTAAGTATTAGTTACTACCTACAAAAAGTCTGGGCGACCATTTAATGCTAAGCTTATTCTAAAATTAAGTCTTATTACTATTCAGCTAAAGAACAACTGAATAACTCACTTATACTTCGTCCGTTGGAATCGTATAGTTAAACGAATTAGGACATTCGCGAATCCGTCATTGCTTTTAACGTCTCACGTCAAGAAATATGTTCACAAGACGAGATTTTAACTTTTTTCAATTTTATTATATCATACTATCAATCATATTATCAACATTACTTTCTAATGAAGTTTTGTGTTGAGACGAAAAAATCGTTTACTTGAATGTACATTGCTGTATGATACTACACTGCTCCCGTCATCCTGAGACATCAGTTCTTAGTCTCACATGCCCGGTAATTATACTACCTATCAGCGCCCTTATGGACGTCCGTTTTGAACCGGAATAAGTGGCACTGCGGTGGTAACCGCCTAGCGGGTATTCGACGACAGTATATGTTAGTAACTTCCGAATACTGTCGGAGGCATTCAACTGCGCAGGATATATTGTCACATATAGTGCCCTAAGTGTAAGCGCGAACACAGAGGCATTCGTTGCTCCCAGCCTACCCGTGCGTGATTTAATGCTCATGCGATCAGATCGAAGGTAGCCTATAACCTAAAGAAGCATGCACTGTTAGAAATACAGGGACGATCACAGTACAACCAGACTATAGTTTTAATTATACTCTCACCTTGTTCGAGGCGGTTTAACGAGTAGTAACGCTGATTGTACCAGTGCTAAGACACAATTTTAAAGCTAAAAAAACATTAATTCCGTTGTGTGGCTACTCTGTTCACATGTCATTATGGTTTATGTGCACAGCTCGGTCTCACATTCCTCGTGATGTATAATTTTTTTATTATTTACGCGTAGTACTGACTCTATGCAGACGAAGTCGCGGGCAGAAGTTAGTTTATCATAAATAAATAAGACTAGTAGCGTACAACAAGATGTTTTTAGCATCTACACTTTGATATTTTTTGCGACCAATTTTAGATCGCAAACCCTAACGAGGCCTAGAACCGGTGAAAAATAAAGAACAAAATATGCCATACTATGCCCTTGCGTATTATTGCAAAGTAACTTGATTTCATTAACAGTACATTAATTTGTGTTTTTGTATCACAATTATTAAGAAATATAAATTTCACATATTTAAGAAATATTATGTTTATTAGGAACTCGATCATTATTTATTATTTTCAAATTTAGTGCTTTTCATTTCAACAGAACTTTAACAAATATTAAAGAAACCGTGAAAAATAAAACAGTATTTACGTATAACTAATGAGATTTGACGAATACAGCTCATTTAACTGCAAAGAATTACATTCCCGCATCGAAAATTTTACATGCAAGAATCGCTCACAAAAGATTGTGCTTAATGGACGATTGATGAAAGAATTTTCATTTATATCTTGGTATTTTTTCCAAGCACGTTTTGGAATTGATTCATTGTATGTTTTCACGTAAAGCGTTTTAAAATAGAATATAAATAATTTTATATTTTTTTGAAGATATTAAATCCAGTATTGATTTATAACATTTCATCTCGCTGCTTCACAGCCGCACAAGTGTGCGCGCAAACGCGATGACGCTTACGATACGCTTATGCGATAAGATCGGCGGTTGGTATATCATGACACAGTGTCAGAGACACAGGGACAATCATAACACAAGCACACCTTATCACCAACAATTTGTATTATTACACAAATGTTGGTTCCGGATGGGATGTGAACCCATGAAACATGGGTGACGTAGTGTAATACCACATTTCTATGTGGTATTACACTACGTCACCCTGAGGCAAGAGTTCATATGTCTCATATAATTACACTAGCTGTCAGTGCACTTCAAATAGGAACACAGTAATATTTACACACTACCGCTTCAGGGCAGAATAACTAGCACCTGGTACCTAGATGGATTCCAGTATAAGAATCCTGCCATCATTAAAAAAATTAGGCAATTTTTTTTAGGCAGAGCAATTTCAAAAAGTTGCAGGTACCGGGTATTAAACCGCGATCGCTTGCTTACTTTGATATTTAAGGCGAGCGCCTAGTGTTCTTTTGCTTTTGTTTGCTTGGGTATCTATTTAAGCAACCGCCGCAAGACACAGTGCCGCAGAATGCAACATGCATCAGTATAACTATCGCTGGGTACACACCATCATAAGGGCCTCCATACAATCTCAGCAAACATCTACACACGCAAAACCTCCATCGACGAGAACCATAAGTAGCATCAATACAGACACAGTTCAACCATATAACCATCACAAGACACAATACTGCAAGTAAAAGTAAGCATTTATGCGACTAACACAAGGTTGGAGCCTCCTCACAACGAAACAATATGATACATATCGACGTTGTTAAAAGTTTTTAACTAAAACCACCACCAACGTGTCATAGTAGCAAGCCACTAGGATACGATATCCATGTACCATAGAGCTAGCGCACTAAGACATGGCGTGTGAGTATGCTTCTAAGATCGACGTGTCATAGTGTAATACACTAAGCCGACCACAAACGGCAGGGGTGCGTGATGTCAAAGAGTAAGACGTATTATCACAACAAACTAGCTTACCACCGACACTAAGATGATACGTCTAACAATAAGACATATCAGTCTGAGTCTTCGTTTACCGCGGACTCTTCGTGTCGTTACAGCTCTACCTCATTCTATTCCCGTGCAGGATGTGACGCTCGTGCGATAAGCTCGAAGGTAAGCTAGGTTGCAGCTTAGAAAACACGGGGTCACTCGCAAAACAACCAGACCCGAAAACAAATAATTTGCGTTCTTACACAAATGTTGGTTTCGGCTGGGATTCGAACTCATGACTTGTAGCCTTATTAGTTTGTTTTCTTTTGTTAGGTAGCCAATTTGCTGTGTTGTTAATTTAGTTACAGACCGCTAAATTTGCGCTGATTTGAAGACGCTTTAAAACACTCCTTTTTTAATAAAATTGTATTGTTTCCTGGGAAAATGATAATCAAAGATTTCGAAATATTTATATTTTAGTATAATTGTAGTTTTAATTTTGTTATTAAAGAATATTATCAATGACATTTTAACGTTATTTCCATTTACCACTCCAAGTAAGATCAAAACTGTGCTGGCGGTATGGTTTATTTAAACAGTAGAATGACGGCCTCGAACCAACCAAATTTCTACAATTAATCATAATTATTCCATTCAATAATTATACTTCATATAATTACGCAGTATTCTTAAGGAATTTAGAGAAGAAGTAGAACAATAGGAGAATTGACGATAGAATATCTTTTAATTCAATTCCATTTAAAAATTCTCTTAAAATTGACCACAGTATGATATGGACTCAAGACAGATTTGTCGTCATTATCATTACCGCCAGTCTTTGTAAAACCACCGACTAGATAAAGACTTTTCCAAGACAGCACTAATAAATTGATTTTTTATGGCATAAAATATGAAGAGACAAGCTAATCGTTCATCTGCTTGTAAGCGCAACGTCTGCCCACTTTTGCTCGTTATTACATGATATGAACTTTGTCTAAAATTAATAGTTTAATTAAATTCAATTTTTATGTGTGGCACGACACTGTGCGCGTCACCCCTAGACGTACATTTTTAAGTCTCATATGCTCATTAATTACACTAGCAGGCCGAAAAACAGTAAGGTTTGCACACTACTGCTAGACGGCTGAATAACTGGCACTTTGGTTGTACCTATCCAGACGGAATTTTGCATAGACTAGATCTTAGACGATTTCCTACAGATATTAATTGCAATAGACAAACACCCACACTAGAAAACAATTTGTGTTAGCGCTCAGACTTTGGCTGCAATTGGAACACACTGGAATTGGAACTCACGCACGGTACAGAAGTCAAGCATTCTGACCACTAGGCAATATGGTGTCTATTCAAACAACCGTCCACAGGATTTGGTTTCGATATAAAGACGGATCTTTTGCCGTCAGTCGGTTATCAGTTCATGGACCGTCGGTCCGCACGGTGCAACCCGCACAAGTGGGGCTAGCTATGGTATATTCCTCGGAATACGGAATTCCTCCTCCCTATACGGAATTAGAAACCACAATATGGAATAAGGAAGGCCGTGTATATGTAAAATGCCGTGTGGTGGCAGCGTAAGAAATTCTACAACCCTATATCATCTCCTGGATGACTACGGGAAGTGCTTGGAAAATCTCATGACTTCAACAATATAAAACAGCAAACAAAGTTATAAGCATATTTAGGCTTTTGTTATGTAACTCTTTTTTTAAATTTGTAATAACCTTGTGACTTGAATAATTAGATGTTATGGAATCTGTATACGACATATTTCCCAAGCGCTCAACCCAAAATTGTGGCAGGGCTGTACTGAAAATAAGCATTGCGGTTACTGGTAGCCTATGCTCAGCGCAGGCCTTTTTGAATAATCTTCTTCTTTCTTAAGTGTGATGTATTCTCTTTATATATATTGATAATATTGTGTTTCATTTTAATGTATTTTTTTGTATTTTTCTTTCACCTTTATATTGTTCAATAGGTTTCATAACCCATTGGCTTACTTGTATGTTTGAAGCTGAATTAACGATTATTTCTTTATTAATTGTTTCAAAAATACCAGAAAAATATAATGACCATGGCATCTGCGAGCAGCTACACGCCTGCCAAACGTTGTATTAAAATGTTACCTACTCAGGGGAGGCCTATGTACAGCAATAGACTATTGATAGAATGATGGCGGATATATAACTAACATATGCTGTCCCGTTCTCGCTTTCTGTTTCGCCAACAATCGCTTTTAAAATGCTGATATATTTTTTTTAATGAAAGAGAGTGACGAGACGAGTAAAACGTTCACTTGAATTGTGCGCGCCTACCCATAACAAATGCCGTGGTAGCTCAGGGGCTAGGCGCTCGCTTTAAATTTCATAGCAAGCGAGTGACCTGGGTTCGATTCCCGGTGC
>DWIA01000615.1:0-10015 GCA_018248195.1 Archon apollinus
TTTTTGTTAACGCTCGATTTTACTACAAACCAAAATTTTCGTACCGGGAGCTTCAAATTAAATCGATTCTTAGTGACTATTAAACGTATATTATAACTAGCTATTTCGCGATATTGATTGTTTTAAAAATCCCGATTTTACAGTATAAAAGTATCCGAATAAGTCCGCTAAGATGCCAGCTATCTCCTTGATAAAATTTTGTCAGTATCAGAGCAGCGCATTAGGCGTGAAAACATAAGAAATAGTCAGACAGATAGAGAGATACTTTTAAATTTATAATATTAAATATGACATGATATATAAAAGCGATTATTAGAGAATCAACAAAAATGATGTAACTCAGAGGTTAACAATATAAATACACAATATTTTCAGTACGGGTTGAAGTATTCTAAACAGTATTCTGATTTAACTTGTCTGGTAAATTTAAAAGAAAATCATTTTTTTCTTTAAGCCCTAACTAACAGTCTATGCAGATAATGTTGTACAAAATTAGGAATTTTTAAAAATATTTCACGTAACGGATAATACTAAAATAGTAACGAACAATACTAAAGTAATATTCGTTATGTATATAAAAAAAATTTAATATTCATAACTTCGGAAACGGTGGAACAAACACGATAAAACGTAACCCAAAGAGCAAAATAATACTTAGGGAAACGTTGCCTAAATCAGAATTATTAT
This sequence comes from Archon apollinus, assembly GCA_018248195.1. NCBI lineage: Eukaryota > Metazoa > Arthropoda > Insecta > Lepidoptera > Papilionidae > Archon > Archon apollinus. Next base: position 688 of record DWIA01000615.1, read on the forward strand.
CAAATGTTTTCCTCTTTGATATAATATGCCGACACCTATCCATGCTACTTTTATCTGATAAGCACAATGGTGATGGTTAATTGACAAAATTTAATACTAAAAATTTCCATACAAAACTATGAAATGATATTTATGTCAAATTTTACACAACCCTAACACTAGAAATATCGTTGCTGCAAATCGCCAAATTTAAAATATGTTTTCTACTCCATTTAGTTTATGTTACCCTAGTAACTATTTATAAGGTTGGAAGAAATCGGCATCATACATACAGATTTACTTCTTAATACCTCGTTACCTCGATCAGCTGTAAAACAGGGTTGATACGTATGAGCTACGCATCTCATTATATTTTTGTGCATATACACATCGGCCCTAACATTAGCCGAGCCTGCCACGATGTATTGAACATTTTGATACACCTCGTATATGTAAGATGATAATAATTTAATAAATAGTCAATAATACTGTTTTGACACCAACACAAAAAGTGACGGTCGTAACGCACCGTAATTCTTGTATATTATCATTATATACATCTAAACCATCGCTTCTGGTGTGAAACTTGCTGAAAATTAAAAAAAATAATTATATTTCGGACCCCACAAACTTCATTTAATAATAAAGAAAATACATTAAGGGAAAATAATGTGAGAACATGGATAATTTTTTCCACTAAAAACTGTTACTTTACTACTGGAATCATAATTTAATAAATAATAATAAATTAGTCAGTAAGTGAATTTAAGAAAAACATTATTTGAATGAGATTTTTTTTTATGTGTATACAAAGTGTTGCTAGTTATATTTGCGTATAATGAAACACATAGTTGGTTCAAAAAATGACAGTTCCTACAATGTGTTAAGCAAACAAGATTTTACAATAAAATAGGGTATTTCATTTACATGTCTCAAAAGTCTTAAATGTTCACCATGGCTACATTACTAATTTAAGTTTTTTATATAATATCTACAATAATAGTTATCTTTTATTTACAGTAATATAAATTTAAACTTATAACAACTTAACGTTTAATCACCTTATATAAATTTACTGCTAGTGAGCACCAGAAAACTCAACCAAAACCACTGAATAGAAAATAAGTGATTTGTTTCAAACCTTGTTGTAAAAATCTATAACTTAAAATATATTTCATTAATTTCATGTGTTACTAATAATACATTAGTGTAAAATATATATTATAACTTCTTCAAAAACTAGATCCAGAATAATAAAGAGGCTTTCCATGTATTCGGTAATTAAATAAATTCGGTATACGTATATAGCATATCTTATAAATATCTTTGGGGTATTGTTATGGTTTAATATGGCACATATATGTGTAATATGAAGGTTTGACCTTCGTAAAAGTAAATAAGTGGTAAATATATTTTGAAAACGGGCAACCATAAAAGTGACGGCCATGGCAGGTCAGTCACGCGAGAAAAAAATGTCAAGTTCTTAATATATTTATCATTGTTTTAAATAGTAAATAAACCTTAAAGTGTTAGTTATACGGCTAGGAAAACGAAGAAAGTGTACAGAAGTTATAATGTTGTAGTTATTATGAAGTTTAAGAGGGAAATATGAGTTTTTTTGCCTTGAATATGTTGCTGTGTTGACGATGTTTTATTTTTTTGACGGTGTCATTCAGGTATATTTTTTTACATTCATTCTATTGATTAGTTGATGGACGGCGCAGTTTTCTTGTATAATTTGCCTTACAGCTTAAAGTAATTTGTTTATAATAATTGAGACAGAAAAACGTAAAATTGCGAAATAAATTTTGATATTTTAATTACATTAGTCTATCCTTAGCAAGGTATTTCGTAAAGTCCGTTGATAAGAGGTGATAAATTAAAAAACACGAAATCATTATCTGACTTCGTTCAAAGTTGTGTAATGTATAAGTTTTGCAACAATTATTTAATTCTTTCATTGTTATTTCAAATATCATTTATTGTTTTTTATAAAATACTTAAATTTCAGATTGAAAAATGAACCTAAACATAGATGTGGAAATTGATCCGCTAGCTACATATGAATATCAAACATTTGAAAACTACTCTACCCCACCACTAAATGCGAATATAGTACCGTACCAAAATACCAATACCACATTCCACAGTTTTGATGTTAAAAATGAACCTGTGTATCCAACGGGCTATGTAAATAATTATAGAAGCGAATCAAATAGGCTTAATACAGAAACTACAATAGATCAAACAAAAATTACGACAAATAGTAGTATAAGTAAATTAAACGAAATCCCAAGCAATGCTAGCGAAAACACAGTGGAAAATAATCAAAACAATGATCCAACCATTGTTTTTGGTAGAAAAATTAAAAAGGAAGGTAAAGGCAATTATCTGTCGGAAAAAATAGCAGACAGTGACTTCCCATTCTATGGTTGTGCAGTCTGTAACATTAGTTTCAAATTATTACCCGATTTAGATCGGCACATAGCTACCCATAAAGACCGAATAACAAGTTATGGATTGAGAATAAAAAATCAAATCAAACGTAAGAAACTGAGAAAGGAACAGAAAAAGATGAAGAAGTTGAGCAAAACTATAAAAAAAGAAGAGTTTACATTGGAAATTGAAATTAAACCGGAAGAGGGATACATAGGTAATGAAAAAGCCGAAGATTATAAGCCAGATAACAATGAGAATGTGTGCAACGATCATCAAAACATCAGCAATGGATTAACGCAGGACAAAAATGGTGTTGTAGAAAGTCAGTCAAAGTGTAAAGAAGAGCAGTCTGAGTGCAAAGAGAATGATAAGAAAATTGATAAGACGAAAACAGACAACAACCAAATTAATAATAACTTAGAAAAGATGTTCAAATGTTTCGCTTGTCAAAAACAATTCACCCTAAGTTACTATCTAAAATTACATGTTAGATCTCACACAGGTATGTTTCAGTTACTATAATAATCTTCTACTTTCAATAGTCTGTACAAGTTCACGGCCTCTCCCAAATTCGCGACACTTTGCGCCTTATATGCTGCTGCCTGTCACCAGTCAGAACAATTTAGGTCTGGCAAAATAACGATGGTTATTCCGCCATCAAATTGTTTTTAGAGTCTCAAACAATGGTAATTCTGAAATTCTATCAATCTATAGAGAACTTGAATATAAAGTAGACAGACGGATTAGAGGAAGCAGGGTTTAAAGTATTAGGTGTCTGGTACTGCAATTATCAATTTGCTTGCAGAGCATGATGGTTATGGCAAATCCTTTTTAGGAGATGGTTACTACTAACAGGTTGTTGAAAGGTCCAACTTTTTCTTCAACAACTTTGTCTTACGCGTCCTGACCTTACCGCGCCCAGATAAGATTGGAGGTAGATAAGGATGCATTATTTGCAAGAATTTGTTGGCTTGGGCTGGGATTTGAACCCAGAAGCCGCGGTGCAATAGTAAGGTACTCTAACCACAGGGCCATACGATTGTCCTGACCTGCTACTTAAGGTTAATAAGAAAATAAAATCTTTTTTTTATGGAAGAAAGCGACTAGAAAAGTTAAACTTTCTCCTGATGGAAAGCGCAGCATCTGTCTACAATGAATACTGTGTAGCCCAAAACATTTCTGTGTGGCACCACACTGCACTCGTCACCTTGAGACATCAGTTCTTTAGTCTAATATGCCCAGTAATTACGCTAGCTCTCCCTACCGCATTACATGCAGAATAACAAGCTCTGCAGTGGTACCTACCAAGATAAATTCGTGCAAAGGAATCTTACCACCAAATCTGATTTGTTTTGTTGAGACGATGGTTCATAGCTGCTCTAGGATCATCCGATGTGTAGCAGGCTAGTCAAGTTATTAACAAATTCTATGTGTATGGACCAAAATAACTCATTTCTGCAATATATGTCAGCACAATGCCCAAAAAGAGACTCACAAAATCTAGACCAGATAGGTGTCGCTGTTGTCGACATTGTCACTAAAATAAAATAAATGTTAAATCTTTATTAACTCTATATTACCCTGGACTTTGAAAAAACTGTAATTATTGTATCGGACTCAAAGTTTGATACCCAAACGTTATTCATAAATGAAACTCATTGTGTCACCTACCTCAAACAGGACAACGTATCCCAGATCAGCTAGTATTTCGAATAAAATTGTAATCTTTATTTTCAGATGAGAAACCTTACACCTGTCCTGAGTGCGGGCAGTGTTTCATCACGGCTAGTAAGCTTGGCAGGCACAACAAACGGATCCACTTGGCGATCAGACATCAGTGCAGGATCTGCTACAAATTTTTCTCTAGGTAGGTTCCAATTGTTTCATGATTTAAGGCACTGTTTGCTTTTTTCGGTTCCATAGTCAACAAGGAAACCTTATAGTTTCGCCATGTCCGTCTGCCCGTCCGAAGCTTAGACCAGAGACTATTAGTATTCGAAAGCTATAATTTAACATGTGTTACTATAAAATCTTGAAAAAAGAAAACTCCCTCTACCCTCTTTCCATTTGTCTCAGTCTAGGGATGTCGTTCTTCAATCCTTGTCAACTAAGAATCGTGCTACATCCCGCATTTATTTATTTAATAGTATTTGCACATAAGTACTGGTGGTAGGACTCCTATGCAGGAATCCGTCTAGGTAGGTACCACTGGAGAGTCAGTTATTCTGCCGCGAAGCAGTAGTTTGCGAACATCACTGTGTTTCGGTTTGAAGAGCACTGAGAGCTAGTGTAATTACTGGGCATATTAAACTCAAGGTGACCAGCGCAGTGTGGTGTCGTGCAGAAAAGTTCCCTGTGACACACTTGTTATGGACAGACGTTGGCTTTCCATCAGGCGAACGGTTAGCTCGTCTCGTCACTTTCTTTCATAAAAAAAGTATCGCCCCTTGTCGAAAATTATGCCTTTTATTATTATTTTTTTATTTATTTATTATTGTTATTGATTACAGATTTGAATATTTAACGAGGCATTTTGATAAGAAGCATCCCGAAGACAAATTGGAAGGCGAACCCTACGGTATGTGTTCAGTGCATTTATTTACTTGTGGTAGGATTCCAATGGAAATCTGAATAGGTAGGGCAAGCAGTAGTGTGCTGCTGTTTCGGTTTGAAGGGCTGATAGCTAGTGTAATTACTTGGCATATGGCACTTAAGAACTAATGTCTCGGGGAAATGAGCGCAGTGTAGTGCCACACAATGTTCTGGATTACACAACATTTGTAATAGGCAGACATTGCACTTACCATATGGTGATTTGGTCGTCTCGTTATTGTCTCGTCGGTAATGTGATCGCCAGCCAGTTTGTAAAGTGTGCCGATTACGGCAGATTTTCCCAGTTTCAAGAGAGGGATATGCGCAGTAATTTTTATTGAACTAAATGGTCCTTCGAGCCGGATTCTAATAGTAAATTAAAATGTATCTAAAAAACAAGAAGGGGTCGGGACAACCGCCAAAAGCACTCTTTTTACTAAGCGTGTTATATGTGTGACGTACATACGCTCATGCTTAGAAAGTGTAGGTACAAAGTGCGCGTGCAGAACTCTGTGTATGTGTTTGAAACAGTAGAGTAGCCGCGCGCTAATGGAGGGGGAAGTTAACGGTGACGGTGACGTTTTCTTTGTTTTGCTTAGTTTCGGTCGTAGCGGGAAACGACGTTCACTTTATACCGCAAAACGGTCAGCAAAGAATCTAATACTGATCACTGTAACGTGAAAACGTTTACATTCTAATACATACATTTTAAAATTTAGTTCATATTTTTAAAACGAAGCCCTTCAAGTGCATACCCTCATTTAATTCTATTAATTACACTTACGTATCTATATATCTCCGAGCAGGTTTCTTTTATTTCCGTTCGCGTGACGACAGTGGAAGGTTCTAGACGCGCGCGAGGTATTGTCCTCGGTCATTCCACCGGGTCATCCATTCTGCGCACAACTCAGCTGAGTTACACACGCGTCTCCTCATGGATTTCCGTACGAGTCTACCATTGCTAATTGAACACCTGCCAGCCAACTGTGACGCTGCATGGCGTCGCTATCATCATCGGCGCCCTGCAACGTCGCTGACTACCCGTCGCGGCTGACATCCCTCGTGCCACGAAGAAACACAGGGGAGTATCAGACTACGTCAGCACGAATTAGGCGGGCCACTACACCCACGACCTTATTTTTTCCTTAAATAAATTTTATTATTTCTTATACAAGTGTAGTTTCCTTCCGAAACCTCGAACGCCATCTATAACTACCTTTATCACACACTAAATCGGTACATCATACAGAAATAATCTCACAAAGACTATGTATAGACTACACTGTAGAAAGCGGCGCGCAACGTCTAACGCCATTTACACTCGATAAAACCGTGTTCCTGGACGGATTTTTACTGCTTTAGATTTATCGACAAGAGCAGTTGAAACGGAGGTCCGAACCTCCCCCGGACGAGCGTCCGACAAATACAAATAGTGAGCACTAAGCGACTTACAATATGAAGAACTATCATCTCAAGAGACACACGTGTAGCGAGAGAGTCACACGAAGGAATGCTTGATAGAATCTAAAGTTTGTATATGCGTTTATGTTTCGTAGATATGCCTACAAAAACCAAGCTCACGGGCTTCTGGGCCTTTAGTTAAGTTGTCCAATGAAGCTGTAAAAAACCAAGAAGGCTGACAGGAAACTTGTGTGTGCAGTGATGCTATATTGCTGAAAATTAATTAACTGACATGTAAACTCTGCCAAACCTCACCCGAGCAACATTTTAAAACCCTCTGAAAAGGGGAAAAAGACTTGTTCCTATTTGTGTGGGGTTTATAAACTGCTTCTTTACATTTGAATGCCCAAATAATTACTGCGAAACTGTTTATAGGGAAAAGAAAATTCCTTCACAACAGAAATAACGTGAATGCATTAATATTGTAAGAAATGTGGTAAGTAAAATACGGCGATTCCTTGTAGATTGTCGCGTAGAATCTTAATAAAAAATTAATTATTATCCTTCAGACATATCTGGATCTGAAGAAAAACAGAATATTAACTACTCGTAGAAAAACATGGAAATATCTAGTTCCGAGGACATTTCTTACGATAGAATATTTAAAAAAATTAAATATATGTTTTTAATAATTTAGTTTTTGAGTTGAATAAAAAAAATAATTAAGTTGTTTCAGAGCCTATTCGAGATAAAATTTCTGACAGAAAGTCAAAAAAATTCTAAAAACTGACATAAATGATTAGGCAATGTATAATCAGAAGTTTTAGCTTATATTTTGGTATTTATTTTGAAATCACTGACAGACGCTTCAATTTTATATTGGTATATGACGTAAACCCGAAAGCTATTGTTGTTTAAGAAAGACTATTTGATCATAGAAATTTTAATCATAATTCGTAACTTTTTATGAGACGTAAGTGACCAAACGAGACAGAAGGTCAGTTGATGGTAAGCGCAACATCTACCCATAACAGTTACCGTGTTGTCCAGGACTAAGTGTTCCAAAGTTCTGTGTACCAACGCACTGCGCTCAACATCATCAGACATGTGAAGTAAGAGTCGGTTGCTAAGTCATATGCCCTGTAATAAAACGAGCTTCTTTGTCCTTCTAACCAAACCACAGAGGTATTTGCACACTACTGCTTCACGCTGGTTGCTACCTAGGATATATGGATTTCTGCATAGAAATCATAACACCAGTAAAATCATCACCTTTACTTTTTGTTTTTTTTTTAAAACGGTGCCTCACACTGTGTTTCCCCTGTATAGTATGTGCATTTTACAAAGTCAAAATGTCTTTATTCAATTTAGGCTGGTATGAAGCTCTTATGGATGTTAACATTTCCATAGGATTAAAAATAATAAGAATCTCTCGGGTCATTTTTTAATGCCATTACATAACGTCATTTGTAAAATACATTATTTAATAACAACATCATACGTGCGGTAGCCAGAGGGATTGCAAGTGCAGAGTAACTATTATTTCCACACATCATTGTCCATTATACAAAAATATAAAAAGAGACAAGTCATTAGACTTTAATAAATTTAATAAAACTATATATTTATGAAATTTATCGCATTTATTTTGTACTATTTATTCGTCATACTTATTTTATATCCATTAGAGACATACATTTCACATGCACAATATAACCAGACCCAAAACCAGCGATTTGTATTTTTGCACAAATGTTGGCACTAGCTTAGATTCGAAACCAGGGCGTGCGGCGTAAAAGTCAGTCTGACCACTAGTTAGTTAGGCATGTTAGTAGTCAGTTAGTATCTAATTTTACAGGACAGTTTAGAGGTACCTTTAAAAGGTTGCTTTAAAATTGTCCTGTAAAGCCAGGGAAGCCTGCAGGTCGGAGTAATAAAAAATATTTGAGGACATGTCAAGTCCGCCAACTCGCATTGGACTATCGTGGCGGATTCTTCCTTGCTCCAAAATCTTCTCACAAATGAAATGCGGCATATGTTCAGCAGTGGCACATTTATAGGCTGTTACTTTCCTTTTTTTATATAACGTATTACATGTTACGAAACCGAGATGTGGTTCTTCAATGCAGGTAGATATGGAAAGAGCTGTGCTCGGTGTTTCTCTGCGAGGTAGAATCCGTAATGATGATATCCGCAGCAGAACCAGAGAAACCGACATTGGTCCAAGGATCAGCAAGCTGAAGTGACAATGGGCCGGCCGTATAGCTCGTAGAACTGATAACCGCTGGGGAAGAAAGGCTCTCGCGTTGCGACCTCGCACGGTTATGAAGGAACTCGATGGATCCAGGTGGCTCGGGACCGTGTTTTGTGGCAATCTATGGGGGTGGCCTGTATTCAATAACGGACTTATGACCGGTTGAAATGATGATGATGATTTAGATATAATTTCAGAACCACGGGAACTATTATAATAAATTCGTGTCTGAATCCCAATGATACGCGAGTTTCATACTACCATCCGTAGCATGGTAGCTCAGGGGGTAACCTCAGACTCCACAGCAAGGGCTTCCATTCGATCAGCAAAATTGGCACATACGAAATTGTAAATTGTAAATTTAAGTGTTTTCACCTATAGAAGAAAAAATCATGTGATTTTATAAAGATATGTGTAGTCCGCTAGCCCGCACTGATGCAGGAGCGGACACTTTCTGGATTCAAATCCCTGCCAAAAAAAGTTTTTTAGTTACTTTACATTGCGATTCGAACTCTCTTCAGTTAACCATAACATAATTTTATATGCAACTAGCTGTTTCCCGCCGGCTTCGCTCGGCGTAAATTAAAATTTAAAAATTATTCATTTTTAGTTCACAACACAAACAATTTATGGGTTTTGATTTATTGCGCGGAACCCTAAATC
>DWIA01000616.1:0-10013 GCA_018248195.1 Archon apollinus
GTGTTTTCATACAAGCTCGTCGGTTGCGGGTACTTTTGACGTGGCCTTTCCTTAAAACGATTTCTATCTGATCGCGAAACGTTTGTCCTCGTCAACCCTTACCGGCTTGCCCATTCACACTCGCCTCATAAATCTGAGTAAGAAGATTTACAAAATATTCTTTCATTCATCCTCTCTACGTGTCAGCCAGTCGAGCCTTTTTAGATACGTTCTGACTGCACATAAAGTTATGTTCGGCTCCATACACTTGATTTTCTGCCAATACTCTTCGCTCGATGGCACCGTCATACCTTCCGTCTCTCGTAAAGTTCGAACCCAAGTATACAAACTCTTTCACTTGTTCCACTCTTTTTCCTTCAATCAGTACTCTGCAATCCGTCATACATTCTTTCTTCTCTACTTATTTTAAAAATATAAGTGAAGGAATAACATAAAATTATTATTTCAATGGTCGAGGATAATTTTTTATGGAAGTGTCATGGTCCATGACACATCGATTTTAAAGTATCATATTCCCTGTAATTGCACTACCTTCAGGGCCCTTCCAACCGAAAAATAGTGGTGTTTGCACAATCGCTTGATGTAACTACACTACTTGATGATAGAATAACTGGCACTGCAGAGGTATCTACGTAGGTGGATTATTAGACCCTAAATTCGACAATTCTTGTTTTGGCACAAATATTGACTACGACTAGGATGCGAACCCTGAAACGTAGAAGCTTTTTCAGTTTTTTAAACCATAACAGCAAACTATGGTTGCTTGGACTTCGTTGTAATTAAGCGCTTATTCCAAATTTATCCCGCAATTTTTATCAACATAGTCAAATTTCCGAAATATGATTTCTTCGGTCTTTAATGAGACTTACTATAAAATATATTTATGTAGGATAGGACTATTTTCCCTTCATGGTAATGATTGTTATGTCATTGCAGATTTTTATTATTCATATTGGAATGCCATGTAACATATTTTATCCAAGAAATACAGAAAAACACCTACGTTACTTGTAGTTATCAATTCACCACACACACACAATTAGGTGTTTACGGGGTCTAGAATAACATCTAACACTAAAAAAGTAAGCGTACACTCGCAAGTAGTAATAATTATATGGGTTTTACACCACATAAAATGATTATTTATGAAAACTTTGAGATATTGATTCTGAAACAATTCGGTCCAATAGAAAGTAGTTTAAAATTGATATATTTTATTTATTGTAACTACTTTTTTCTTTTATTTAATGATTACTAAGGTCTGTGTTACGACCTTAAAAGAATTTGGTACAATGGCAAATAATTTCAAAATGGCGTTAACTTTTTAAAACAATCAGTTGAAGCCCACCGGCTTAGATGATGTCGTATAGATCATTATTACTTCCGTAACATTTTTTTTCACTAGCCTCTCTAAAGAAATTTGAAACCAAAAGTCACCAGCCATGAGACGCAAAATATTGCCAATAACAGAGAAGTCCGAACCACCACATTTAGTGATAAAACCACTAAGTTGGCAAAGCTGCGGGATATATGACAACCATTTTAGAATATTACATATTTAAAAAGCCGTTAAAAATTTAAATGTTGAAATACCAAACCATAGAGTAATATTTTTTTTATTATTGTGACTGTTGCCAAGTTGCCATAAGTGCACTAAAATTCTACATTACTTCGATTGCCGAGTCAATCAAAAGTGAGTAGAGCACTGAGAGATATACAGAAACAAGTATCGTATAATTTTTTGTTTTTAAAATGGACTAAAAGTATTAACTTATCATACGGCGACGTCATCGTCACCCTGCGGCCGTTGCGACACCCCTAGCCGAGTGTACAGAAATTCAAACGACTTACGAGCTAGGAGTAGGCACGTCCCCTTCTCCTTACCACCCCACTGCTCACGCAGTAGGCCGCGTCGGCCAAGCGTCTCTTTTAGTTGGCTGTACTGTAAAGACATAATCAAACCTCTGTAATAATTATTAACGTCAAATTTCAATAGGACGATAATCTGTGTAGACAGAAAAATGTCATGTGACACGCATTTTTCATATGAATGTACGATACAACCATGAATTTCGCAAATATAACATGACGGTCATGAAATTTTATTCAAGTTACATTCAAAAAAGTCAAACACATTCTCGAATAAGCTAGGAAATTTACATTGAGTTGCTTTCAGTGTTTGAATTTCCGAAGTTCCAAGTTCCGAACAAATTAATGTTGTTGACATTCGTGTGAAATTAATTAGCTTATTTACCAGCTGCTGAGGAATGAGAAAGAGTGTATTTTGAAGTGCTCTCTTAATAAGTGATTTAATTTTTTTAATGAATAAGCGATATGGTCCGATGAAAGCTCGGTAGCAGTGTCAGAGACAGAATTACATCTAAAATCGAAACCAATCATTCTGTGGCACAATGTTGACTTCAGCGGGAATTCCAAACCTACTTACCTAAAAACCAATAAATTTTATCTCAAGATATTTTATTGATGTAAATGATTTAACCGACACAGGTAAAAAAACAGTAATTAAAAAACAGACTAAAATAACAAATACATGCCGCCACGAAGAAAAAGAAGTAGAATCGGTAGAGAAATTGCAAGTTACATGCCGTTACCTCGCGCCTGCATAGACAGCCTGCCTCGCCACTGGATAACAAATAGTTCGCCCGTATCCTACCCACAATATGTTGTCAGACTCAAGTCATTCGGACTGTTCTTGTGCCGAGGAAATCTTTTGTGCAATAGAAAACTGCCAGAATACCTCAATGTGTATCAAAACACGCTCCCAGTTCTGTCCTTACGGTTTTAAAGACCAAAATGACGAAGAAGAATGTCGGGGGAACTGCAGGATTCAAGGATCTGGAAGAGATGTGCCTGCAACAAATCGACCTGCACTAACAAACACAAGAGTTTCGACTCAAATTCCACCACAACCGAGTCGCTCTCCGCATCCAATTTCTAGAACTCCAAGCTCTTTGGATTTTGCATCAGAAAATCCAGCAGCTCCTATAATATCTTCCATACAAAATAACTCGCTGCCGGGTTTTCAAAGGCCTACTCCAGTTCCACAATTCAATCGGACCATGCCGCAACACGAAGACGACCCATCTAATCCACAAATTATTGTCACCTATCCGCCAGTATTGTCACCTGCAAAGCAAAGGTCAGATTTATCTGTCTCAGAATCCCGCGCCCAAGCGCAGCCACAACGAATGTTTTCACAGTCAAGTAATTGTCTGTCTGTTCCTGAAAAAGCAGTTGGTAGGCAAAGACCAGAGCGAATGTCCAATCACAAGCAATCATACTATAGTCCTCTACAGGATACTGGGTCTACACTTGATCCCGCTTGCAGGAGAGAGAAAAGATCTGTAGTTCAAGAAGAGGATCATAGAAATATTCATCATAAGGACCATGAAGTAGGTCAGTGTGGAATAATTGGAGTTAGTAGTACAGGACCGTCTATTTTCACATATCCAGATACGTCTGGTGGTGCTGGCGGTAATATACCTACTCACTGTGGTCAAGAGGCAGCTTTAGTTCCGGTGCCACCAGAGAGGGTTGTAGGTGCAGAACATTCCAGATCGCCAGATATATCAAGTAGAACCGGACATGATCCTTGCTCGATGGGATTGCAGCACCATAAAACATGCGTTGAGAAATATAATTCGCCACTTGAATCCCAAATACCACATCCCAATTCTGATACAATGCCCGCCATAAATGGAGGTGCGTTGGTGAATACATCAAAATGCTCGTGTCGTTTTCCACCGGCCTTTAAAAACTTCAGCTGTACCGGAAATATCTGTGGCAGTTGTATTTGTAAGGATGATGATAATGCTGGGTAAAATGAAAAAAAAAAATTAATTTTCTACATTCCAAGACTTTTTATTAAAATCTAAAATAACAATGCAAGGCAATTTTAGAAACCTTCGAAAATTTTCTTCTATTGCCTTTATTATAATCGTGGAAAAAGTAAATGACTACGATAGAAATATTAAAAAAATCTACTTTTCATTATGTTGATGACCTTAACAATGTTAAATCTTAATGTTAAACCTTAACAATGTTATCTCCGAGTAATGCGTTGCTTAGTCAACAGAAATATATATGTGTTAATGTAAGAATCAATTTCTCTGTAAATAAAACCAGACGCACGCACTTACACACGCACACATACGCACATAAGTACAAATGCAGTAGTATTTATTAGTTTTTAGCGAATGGGAAGGCGCTCGGCGCTTTTTATGGTCTAATTCTAAAACTGAATTATAAAATACAGATTTATTTGTATTATTATACTGAGATTGTATAATCTCATCACCCATCTGCTCAGAGGCCGGGCGCTCTCTGTGAAGTTCAGAGTATGCGAGTGACGTATATTCGATGACCGCTACCGATAAAAGTATTAAGTTCGCTTAGAATATCCTACGTAGTCGGCGGTGAAGGAAAACTTTGGGAGAACCCTGTATGACGGAAAAACTTTATTTCCCTGACATCTAGGATTCCTCTCAAAGTTCTCGAAGAATCAACACTTAAAATTGCAGACCACTTCTAGAGGTGCCGACGGCGAGGATCGCCTACTATTCAATTTATAGCGTTCAGCTTCTGAGCAATTGCGGCTCATTTGTATCATACTGGATATTTTTATGTAATTATTATAATATAATAATTTACCTTAAATGTATTCGTTTTAATACTTTAACTATTATTTATTTAATATTATTTGTTTAATATATATGTATATATATGGGAATATCTTTCACTATACAATTGTACGTATCCATCGGACATGTTTTTGTTTCTGGTGGAAGGCATTTTGATTAATATAAATAGACGTATTACATACTGTAATATTAAGTCTTACAAGCCACATCGCACCTCAGACGCCGTTGCCCGTCACTGGTCTGTATATTTTCGGTCTGGCATCTTACGAGATGGTTATTCCGCCATAATTCGGAAGACACGAAATTGTCCAGGCATTTCTCTTGCGACTCTTACGCCACGATTACGATTGTTATAACTAAAAAGGTAAAAATACATATACTGTTTACGCAAATAAAATAAACATATAAAAAAATATTTTTATATATTTCTAGTGCACCGTGTTAGTGTAGCGGATTCTTCCCGGATTCAACTCTTTAAAAATGAGAGCAGCCTTTTATGTAGCAGAGGAACATTGAGTGGCAGTTTCGTTTTTCATATAAAATAAAACGATGTTTTTTTATTTCACATTAATTAATACAAGTTATAACACTAATAAAATATAATAAAATAACAAGAAAATTATAAAGCTACAATTTTCTTACAGATACAAATCAAAGAAAAAAATAATAATGATCGCTAAAGTTTCAGTAACGTTCTATTACTATATACGATACATTTCAATGAATTGGTTTTTAACATCAACAAAAATGAAAAAACAGTGCGTGTATTTTTGTATGAGCATTAGAAGTTATTACTCCTTTGACGTAACTAAAAAGTAATTCCTTCGCTAATTATTTATGTAAGTTCGAAAAACGATAAAATGATTGAAGAAATCCCCAATAATATTATAAAAGCGAGAGTAACTCTGTCTGTCTGTCTGTCTGTTACCTCTTCTAGCTTAAACCGCTGAACCGATTTAGATAAAATTTGGCACAGAGATAGTTCGAGGCGTGGGGTAGGACACGGAAATCATCCCTTAAAGGTGTGAAACGGGGGGGGGAACTTATAGTAAATAATTAAAATATACGATATGGTTTCAGCTCAACATCATGTTGGCGTACAAGCCAACGCTGGTATTCCGCTGACACCTATAGGTATCTTCCGTATGTCGATGGTTGCATTTGCTATGTAGTTCATAACGCGATCATTGATCAAACAGAATATTATAAGAAATGATCGAAAGGCGAATTGTAATTTAAAGGAATTTATAGTACGACTATATTTTCACTTATGATTGTTATTTTTTTTATGTGCAGCAGACTTATCCGTGATAATTCAACTGTGATCTCATTAAAAATGCCTTCATTTTATTGTTAAATGCGGCTTTGGCTCTCAACGCTCTAATAGGTGGTGGGATATTGTTCCAACACTTGGCCGCTGCGAATCGGATGCTACCTCGGAAAGCTACGGATCTGTGTCTTTGTGTGACGAGTTGCTTGTAGTAGATTCATATTATCTAACCGCGATTACAATGGTATTAGAGGTGACAAATTTATAGGCGAAGAACTTAAGTAAAGTCACTCTTACATGTTTGCAGACTGTTCGAACAGGCATTTGTTTTGTTTGTGTTACACATTTAAATAAGCTACCCGTAGTACTAATTCTACGCAGACGAAGTCGCGGGCAGAAGCCAGTATTAAATAAAGGGTAAGTATTATGTGCAGGACGCCATGTTAGAGAATCACACTAATATTAAATAAGCATACTAAAGCATCTTTATCTGTACTGCTCTAATAAAGATCCGTTAGTATGTAAGAAAATACCTTAGTGACGCGCATAGTATTGCGATATGTATAATTAAAGGGCACATAATTTTGTATTTACCAATGTTGGCAAACTACTCTAGTTATAATAAGTGTTGGCAGTCTGCTCTAGACATAATAAGTAAACTGTTTGTTGGCAAACTAATGTTAAATAATAAGAAGACTAAGAGAGTTTGTTTGCATATGCATAACAATACTATTGTACGTCAAAACAATTAATGTTAAGAGATATCCCTGTACAGTACATGCAAAATATAGGTTAAGACTAATAAACAAATGAGAATATGTAGGCTAAAGGGAACTAAAAAGCGCAAAGAAATGTATATTGATACGATACATAAATAATGATTGTAATATCTAATATGCATTTATTATATTTTTTTAGATTGTAATATATACCTAATATAACACTAACACGTTATATACATTTAAGCCTATATTCACTGATCCTATGCAACATAGTACCCAAATGTTTCAGATTAAGTTAGTAAAAATAGCATAAGAATTGTAAGTAAATACCAATTGTAACGACCAATAAGATCGACGACATAATGCCCAATCGAAACATAGGCAGTATTCGAAAGGGATAGCGAGCGCTGCTCTCTGATTGGTCGAGGGCCGGAGAACGCTCTCTCCACCTGTCGCGGGGTCACGCACCGTAAAGTGTTTTTGTGAATCGTCACTAGGATCAGCTCTGCGCTCGCACCAGAAGTGCTCCGCTCGGACCTACCTGATTCTTAAGTGATTCTCAGAATTGCACATCTGTGTGAGACTGCCTGCCTGAGCATAGAATTTTTCAATTTAATGCGCGGCGGGGACTGCCTAGCCCATTGACTCCCAGTGCGGAAGTGCTATTTCTTTTGCCGTAGACTGAAACCAGATATCGGGTGAAAGAATACAGCAATCTAATTTGCGCAGCCAAGCTGTAAGGTCGCGGTAACCCCAATAATCTCGGAAGCTGCCCGCCGCGAGTCGTCCGACAACCTTCCCGGATCATACGATGGCTGCGACGTCGACTAACTCTTCTCTGTTGTAGACTCAGGACCAGCAGCAAGCAAACGGAATAGGAAATGGAGCCTCAGGACGCCCAGGACCCAGCAATGAAGCTACGACGGACCCGAGCGCTGAGTGACTCAAAACGCTCCTAGAGCGTTATCCCGAGAACGCTCGACGCATAGACCACCTAGGAGCAGCGCGACCAGGCAGTGCCGTTAAAATTTTAGAGCTCCTGTTACAGGATAAAGAGGCTCAGATTCCACCCGCGGACGCCGACGACAAAAACGGCACTGCGTTATAATCTCAAGGCCGCCAACACTGAAGTGGACGAAGCGCGACCCGCGGGTTAGACGCGATTCCTCATGCTCCTCTGTAGAGCAAATGGAAGTTGCGCCCCCACATAACTAGCCCATATAGCGCGCCGCCAACCACCGCGCCAAAACCAAAATATTCGCCTCTAGTTTGGGAACGTCTGCCCAACTGGACCTCACACTTTAAGTTGATAACCGCAGGCTTGGATAAGAGGCCTAACGCCCGCCCATACGGGAAGGGCCCCTTCGTACAGCGATACCTAACAAAGCTGGATCAAGAAGAGAGAAGCTCATGGTTCCTATACTCTCTTCTAGCAGACAAGAGCACCAAAGTCGCAATCCGCGGCCTTTCGGCAACGCCGAGCCTGTAGACGGCCTTCACGAATTAGGATTCGAACCCAAGTACGTGAAGCAGATCCAGGTTGCGCGCAGGATGTATTTTCTTCGCGCAAATCAAGCGCACCGCTACCGTCGCGCGCATATATGAAGTTAAAGAACTTCTATATATGCCAGGAGTGCGAATCGAGGCATGGCGTGGGAAGAAAGGTCCCGCACAATGCCACAGGTGCCAACAATTTAGGCACTCATCCCACGGCTGCCACCGACCCCTAGCTTGCGTTAGGTGCGGCGGTAAGCACATTGCCCGAGACTGCCCGCGCCCCAAACAGGAGCCCCCAACGTGCGCTAACTGCGGGAATGCGCACACAACCTCCTATTTTCCAGAAGGAGGCGAAGAACAAGAGGCCACGCTAGCGCTTACGACTTAGCCGAAAGCGAGACCCATCTGCGCCTTTCCCGGGTTACGTAACCTACCGCCAGGATCACCTTTCTCCCATCGGCTATGCCTATAGAGGCCTAGCCGTAGTAATAAGAAGGAAAATCATCCACCAGCCGATTACTAGCCCTAATCTTGTCTCTGTGTACGCTTTAGGCATAGAAGTCCTATTTGCAGGCCAAGCGACAAGAATCTTTGCGGCATACTAACCGCCAGTTGTCCCCATAGATATCAAAGGCTGTTGACGACGCGGGCAAAATTATCGAACTAACATACGTTTAAAGTTTGTCAAAGACAAACAGGTTAGTTTAAATTTCGGTGATACAATAAATTAACAACGCCATCTATCTATAAACTGCATATTTAGGTACTTATATATAAAAACACAATATAATTGTCATGCCATCGAGTGAAACTCACGACCAGGATAGATGGCGCTGATATTAATCGAAATAAGATTTTGTTACTTTTATTATAGCCATAATGTTACATATTTTTTGCTTAATTACCTTTTATGTTAAGCCTAAAATTAAGGTTGTTACGATGCCATACTTTAAACATTTTTTTAAGGCGTAAATAAAAGCGTTACAGCTACGAAAAGCAAAAAACATAAAAAAGTACCCAAAAACACATTCCAGAGCTTAAAAATCAAAGTTAAAAGCTTGTGGATTGTGTTGTACAATATACACATATGTACACGTATGTATAGCACGATGTTTGAGAAAGAACGCATACCGATCTTCGATTCCGCGAAATAATATAAACTTTTTTAAGATTCAAATGTTTTGAAAATTTGTAGTAATGTTGGCATTGGCTACACAAGTTGATCACAGAAATCTTAGGTAAAATAACCTATTGGAACGTCTAGTAAAACACTATTTTATAAACTGTAAAAGTTCATAGATAAAAAACAGAGCGGTTGTTTGAACGCTTGAATTCGAAACTTAAACCATCACAGTTGCTTAGATAGCAAAGTATATAAGAAAATTATTGTATGCATAGAAATATGCAGGCACATGGAAAGCAAATATAGCAGTTTTTTATGTAAATTCGCCACGAAACCAGGCATATAGCGTAAAATAGAATGCGCTATAACGAATGTAAGAAAAGTAGCTATAATATGTCTTTTGGAACCCTTACAAAGTTCTAAATGACATATGTGCAGTGTGTTATTACATAGTAATGCGAAATCCCAGTTTAAATGATAAAAAACGGGAAAGTAGATTTTTCGACCCGGTAGTCGTGTAAACTACGGTCGAGCACATAGCGAGGGGTATTGCGAGTGGATGCCCATTGGCTGTGTGTATTTAGATTTCTTAAATAAGGATTCCAGGACCTCGGCACGGTCCTAGATGACGAATGTGATGTGTAATAAGCAAGTAGATGATAAAATCTCATAGGAGAATGTAAATTGAAGTAATTATGTATGAAAATGTAGAAATTATTAACAAAAAATAAGAAAAAGTT
>DWIA01000617.1:0-10004 GCA_018248195.1 Archon apollinus
TAAACAATATTCGTGATAGCAATTCTGCAGAATCTATAGTTCCATTTGTAAGTTTGTACAAAAAAACTAAATCGTGTAGTTTACGTCTGTCCGATAGCGAGCTTAATTTTAGTTTTAGGAGACGAGTAGAATAGGATTCCATATGATTACCACTAGAACAATATTGAGTGAATCGTCTTTGTATGCTTTCTATACGATCTTTGTGTATTTGATAATTAGGGCTCCATATGATGGTCCCGTACTCTAGTTTACTTCTAACTAATGAAGTGTAAAGAAGTTTTTTTGTTTTGAATTTTTTAAAACATTTTGAATTCCGGTATAAAAACCCCAGCATTTTGCGTGCCGATCTACAGATGTTTTCAATATGAATATTAAATCTTAATTTAGCATCAATTGTTATTCCTAAGTCTCGAATGGATTCAAGCTTCTGAAGTGGGTTATTGTTCAACGTGTATTGGGTTTCTAATGCAGTATGCTTACGCGTAAAGTTGATATATGAACATTTAGAAGCGTTGAGATCCATGCCATTTAACTTGCTCCAACGAGCAATTCTATCGACATCTTCTTGTAGAGATTGTGCATCATGATCGTTAAGAATTGCTTTTGCGAGTTTCAGATCGTCCGCAAAGATGAAACATTTTGAATTAAGTACACAATTAGTTACATCATTTACGAAAATATTAAATAATAGGGGTCCTAATATGGATCCCTGTGGTACTCCCGAAGTGCACTCATATTTTTGAGAAAAGTGGCCTCTGATCACTACGTATGAAAATCTGTCTTTTAAATATGAAGCAAACCACGAAAGTAATGGTCCTCCAATTCCAAACGATGACAGTTTCGCTATCAACAACTTGTGATTAACCCTGTCGAAGGCTTTGGAGAAATCAGTATAGATAGCATCTACTTGTTGACGTGAGTCGACGTAGGGTGTTATATAATTCATAAAACATGAAAGGTTTGTGACAGTAGATCGAGATGTCATAAATCCGTGTTGGTTGTCTGAGATAGCGTGGCGGACGTGGCGGGACAATATAGGCGAGATCAAGGACTCAAAGATCTTAGAGACAACTGATAATATTGATATGGGTCTGTAGTTGGCAATATTATCTCGATTCCCTTTTTTGTACACAGGCACTATTCTTGCAAGTTTCCACATATCTGGGAAGACCCCGGTACTGAGGGATGTATTAAAGATAATACAGATAGGCAAAGACAACGCTTTAGCACACTTCTTAATAAACGACGGAGGAAGATCGTCGGGTCCAGCACCTTTCGTTGCGTCAAGTCTTTTTATTTTTTTTATTACTTCCTTAACATTGATGTTTATTAAACAAAGATTGTTTTCAGTAACTGTTTGTAGGGGAATGTTTGTGCAGGGTAGGTCTCTACTCTCGTAAACGGAAGCAAAGGATTCAGCAAAGAGATTGCACACTCCTGGGCCATCGGTAGCAACTTTACTGTTTAGTACCATTCTGGCTGGGTACGTGTTTGATGGGTTTTTTACGTTTTTTAAGTGTGTCCAAAAATATTTAGGATTTTTTTGTAGGGTACTTTCAACGCATTCAATATAATTATTATAACTTGTTTTAATTAATTTATTACAGCTAAACCTTAGTGATTTAAATTTGAGTATGTCTAGAGGGTTATTGTATATTCTACTTTTTACTCGATATTTATTTTTAGTTTTTAACATGGAAATTAATTTATTATTATACCATATGGGAAACTTTGTACTTCTAGGCTTAGTCTTTGGCACATGTTTTTCGATTATTGATTTTAATTTATGATAAAATACATTAAGCATTGAGTTTACTGAATCGCAATTTAGTAAGAGTTCTAACCATTTTGTTCCATCTAATTCGTTCTTAATGGCCTCATAATCTGCTTTAAAGAAGTTGTACCTTTCATTGAGCTGTGCATTGATCGTATTAATCTTTAAGAAATCGAGCGCTAGGTTAAGTGACGGATGATGATTATCGATTATGCTTATTGGATTGAGGTTTTGGCTAACTGACACATGGGTATGATTTGAAAGAACCAAATCAAGCATCCTGCCATTTGCGTTGACTATTGAATTAAATTGTTTTAAATTGTGTTCCTCGATAAAATCAACAAAAGTAGACGCTAAGTTAGAACTACTAAAGGGGTGTAGACAATTTAATTCCGGTACTTTCGACCAAGAAATACTACTAATATTAAAATCCCCCGTTAGCATGACGTATTCATTCATATTAATAGCTTTGGACGCATTTTCTAAAAATTCACTTAGCACATTGCTATTTATCGGAGGTGGCAAGTATACTACGCAGATTGCAACATGACTTGGTTTACCATCTATAATTGCATCAACTGTAATCCATAGATCTTCGCAGTTGCTCTCCCAATGCAGGCAACGGCTTGATTTTAAGGTATTTTTAACGGCTATCATTACACCCCCCCCATTTTTGATTCTTTTTGGGTCTAATTGCTCCCTATCTCTCCTGTATACCGTATAGCGATCATCAATAAACTCACTATCGAACACGCCGTCATTAAGCCAAGTTTCTGTAAAAATTACGATGTCGAAGTCATTACACAGTATGTTAAGTTTTACATCCCGCGTTTTACTACGAATCCCTCTTACGTTTTGGTAATATATATTTAAGGTATCGTATGTTACAGAATTTCGATAAGAGACTAGACAGATAAGCACTTCACTATTGTAATTCTTCGAGCTGCTCGATGTTACGCACGATAATATGTTCAGAATTTTCGGTTTTTCTTAAAAATACACGACCATTTTTAATCCAGACAAATTTGTATTTTAATTTCTTTGCTGTCGCTCTGGCAAGTGCGTGGATTTTCTTCAGCTCCGGGGTCAAATGTTCGACTACAAATATAGGTTTTTTGTCGCCACCTATCCCGATATGGCTTGTATTTAGTTTTTCATCGGTGTTTCTCTTATTGAAATTTATTACTCCGGATAAGAATGTATCACGAACCCTAGGACAAGCAAACTTCACAATGATAGACCGAGGTCGTGCATTTTCTGGATTAATCTTGGCTATTCTTGTACATTTATGGATATCAGCGTCGGATATTTTACTGCCAGTAATCTTCCCTATTTGTGTAATAATATTAGGTATATTTTCGGCCCTATGTTCCGGAACACATTGTATCTCTAGGTTGCTCATTCTTGAATGCTGCTCCATTATGCTTAAGCGACTATTGAGGTCTTTTATTGTTGATTTAAAGCTATCATTTTCTTCTTTCAATCGTTTTACATCTTTAAGTTTTACTTGTATATCCTTTTTTAAATCTTCGTATTGGTTATTAATGAAAAGAACAGATTCTTTTAGATCAGTGATTTCTTTGGTTAGTCCCTTTATTTTATTTTCTATAATTTTGCTAATATTATCTTCAATTTTGCTTAAAAATGCACTCATCTCATCTTGAATTATATGCTTTATACTCTCAAGAGTAAGAGATTCCTGACTTTGAGTTAGGTGCGTAGGTTGTGTGCGTCTAATTGTGATGTTACTGCTCTTGTCTCGAGGTGAGATTCCAGAGCTGCGAACAGGCGTGTCAGAATTGTCACATTTTGGTTGCTTTGCTCGGCAAGTCGGGCAAACCCAATTGTTTTTAAAATCAGTAGAAATTTCTTTATATTTTTTGCTGCTGGTATTGATACAATCATAATGGTATTTAAGACTGCATGTAATACATTTAAGTTGCTCTTGCGTAGTAAGTTCTTCAGAGCACGCGCCACATTTTTTGTTTCTCAAAGTTTTTGTACTCATCTTTACGGAACAAGTGTGGTATAGTAGTAGTAGCAAAAAGTTAATACGGTGACTTGCTATAGATTATTTCACAGGCGCTTACATGCAATTGAATATGGTGTGACGTAGATGCGGGGCGATCGCGAGTTGTCCTAGGTCAGGGAGTTTTTGATCCATCGATGTTTTGTAAATACAAAATGCGATTACTCAAAAACCCCTTCACCGAATTTGACGATCCAAACACTTATCACTTCTTTATAATGAGGACTATGTCATGTACAAAAATTATTAAATTACGTAAACTTTAACTATACATTTAGATTAAAATATCACGGATCAGCCGAAAGACACTGTTATCGTACAACGCGCGGGTACTATTGTATGAATATTGCTATTTATCTCTTTTGAATGTAACCCAGTTAGGAGTTAACCAAACCAAAGTTGCGAGGATTTAACGTAACTGTCACAATTGCCTGCCACAATATCGGACATATTATTTTTGATGTCGCTGCCCGTTACTGATCAGATATTCTCATATTTCTTATGGTTAGTGTGCCATATTGCATAAGCTCACTTATTTATGACATTTCCCTTAGTTGCCTTTTACGACACCCACAAGTTGTAATGTCAGATTCTCTTCAATTCGATCTAAAATCAAACAGCCTTTTTCTATGATGGCAAATCCAGCCAATTTGGAAAAAGACTACGTCAAGCTGTGAACTGTTAAGGAGCTGATGATGACAACTCGTCATACTTTATATTTCGTCGGAGCCACGTTAATGAATTATTATGTTTTTTGTGATTGTATTGACTATGGCTCGGAACAGTGAGTACTTATAGTATAATTTCTTTATTATTATGACCGTGTCGCATTTAGTAACAAAAAACACAGTCATTCGTCACATTTAACTAAAAGACAATTATCTTAAAGTTAAATGTCAGAATATTTTTTTTATAATAAGAATAAAACAAATGTACGGGCAGACATAAAGGCAATCACTCGTCGTAACGCACCTACACTCCGTTACGCTCTTGTGATAACATCGAAAGAAGGCTAGGATGCAGTGTCAAAGACACAGATCGGTCAAAACACAACCAGAGCCGAAAACCAATTTGTGTATTGCACAAATGTTGGCGCCGCTTGGGATTCGCTTCCAGGCCCCGCAACGTAGAAGTAAGGTACTCTGACCACTAGGTCACACGGTCGTCATTCTCTCGCTTTCTACTTTTTAGTACTTGATTCATTTTATGCAATTTTAAGTGCAGATTTATCACGTACTCCCCGGTAAAGGAATACGTCGTGTTGGAAGTTACAAGAACCATACCACCACCACCACCATAGGAAGAAAAATATTTCGAGGCCATACCAAGTCCACCAAACCGAATTAGAGCAGCGGAACAGACTCGTCTTTGCTGCAAACCCCGCTCGATTCCAAGTCCTTCTCGAACTCCTGTGCAGTGTGACATTAATGGCTGTTACTTCCTATAAAATATTATAGCCAATAATGGTTGTAATACGTAAGCTGAAACAGTGCAGTAAAAAAAGTGCTCCTCATTGTATAGAGTGATTGAAACGGAGACCCTCTTGTTTAACTTAGTGGACCGGAATGTTCTAAATTTGTTCAGTAACATCAGTTACTACATTTGTTAACGTTAAACAGAATGTAAATTAGAACGTAACTTAATATTTGTTAAATAGAATAGTACTCGTGCAATACTATCAATTTATTGTACTGCTAAATGTTCATATTATGAAATATAGTTTAATATAATTAGCTGTTATAACGTAGGAGTCGGACACTCACTATAAAAATATTTCACTATATATATAATATACGAGGCAATTTAACTTTAAACCCCGATTTGGGCTGAACAAGTTTTGAAGACGAAAATTCAAAAACAATTAAAATCGTTAAGAGCTGATTTGAAAAGAAATAAAATTTGTTTATTTCAGACTTTGACTGCGTTAATACAATTTGAAATTAAAGAAGGAAAAGAAGAATAAGAGAAAACTATACCATCTATACTACATTAATTTAAAAACTTGCCGAACTTTACAATAAGATGTTTAAAGTATAGATTCAAGAACGCTGGCGAAGTCAAACCTCCCTGACCTGTACCACACTGCAATCCATACTCATCAGAAAGCGCATTCCTCCACAGGTTAGGTCTTACCAATATTATAAATTATACCACTCTGTTTGGAACTCCAATATCGTTTAATTTAGACTATGACACATCACACTTAACCAGATGAAATACCTTATAGCATCTGACGATATGTATAAGCGACAGAATCACACAATAACACCCAGTTTGAATACAAATTATGCATTGTGTATTGGAAGAAATTTATTAAGCTGTTGCGCCAACAAACTGTCAATCACCTTTGCTATAACAGTTTCCAATGAAATTAGTCGATAGTTAGTAGATCGGTCTCAGGGGCATCGAACATCGACATAAGAAAACAATAGATGAGTTTAATACGCCCCGGCAGACTAGCCCTTGGAAGTCTAATTTTAAGGCTTTATTGAGTAGCCCGTCAATCCAGCGACGACTGAACAGTTTTCGAGTTTTTTCATTTTTACGACATTATTGAAAATAGAGGCGCATTATCATATAGAAAGTGTGCATAGGACCGCCCAATTTATTACTAAATACTGTGTTATTATTAAACTTTAAGAGCGTTATCCTATTCAACTTTATCTATTTACTATCAAAAATATTACTTTATTACAAAATTGTTTTCATAAAATGTGTTATATGCTAAATATCAAAATGTAGCTCGTTTATTGATATTTTAATCCCATCTCTATATTTCAGGAAACTGTCGCTATACGATAATAGATATCTCCGTAAGTTTTTTTTATTCTAACATGAACTCTGTAGCTGTTATTTTAAGATCTAATGAAACTAGTCATACACCACCAACCGCAGAATAACAAAACGTTTCTAGTAATGTAAATAATAAATCATATTTTTTTTTACTATAATCGTAGGTCGATAAATTACTATAGCTGTTAAACAGTATATTATAATAATATTCAAATTGTCTTATTTCTCAGTGAATAAAAGCATTGATTCGAATTTACATTGATAAAATTACAAAAATGTATATATATGTTTACATATATACATAGCTCTTGAATAATTAGCTTCTTCAATTGACGTGTGAAGGTGAAACCCGCAAGCAAACAGGATATTTAACAAAAATAATTCTCTTCCTAAGCTTTATCTTACTTATATATAAAGTAAGATAAAGCTAAGTCTATATATATATAAGATATGCTTTTGAAGTACTCAGTCATAAGAGGCTCGATATTTATAAATTGGTATTTTTTTTTATGAAATAAAATGACGGAGCGAGCAAAACGTCCACCTGATGGCAACGCTGCCCACAACAAATGCTGTTCACGCAGAACATTTCTGTGTGGCACCACACTGTGCTCGTTACCTTGACATATCAGTTCTTAAGTCTTATATGCCCGGTAATTACGCTAGCTCTCAGTACCCTTCAAACCGAAACAAAGCAATGTTTGCACACTACTGTTTCACGGCAGATTAACTGGCTTTGGCGTTATACCTACCTATATATATATATATATATACTTATATATTTAATCCTGCTGTTTAACGTGAGGTGTCGCTGGTAGCTAAAAATAAATAAAAACGTCTTATGTACCTACGTCAATAATCATGTTTAAACTGAATGCCCCTCTTCACGTCTTTCACCTTTCCAGGCAATGGCCGCGACGGTTGCGATACAAACAATGATAGTAAACCTTTCTATTGTTTTCTTATATCCTGTAATACTCTATTGTTTTCTTATATCCTGTAATCCTGTAAATGCTGGTGTTCCATAAGGCTGCGTACCACTATTTGATCAAATGTTGCAGATACATCTCCCATAAAATAATTTAGTCTAGCATTACTCTATCAGAACCACTAAAATAGCAAAAAAAACCTGATGGTTAGTGCAACGTCTGCACACAAAAATGCCCTGTCACCCAGATAATTTCTGTGCTAGAAAGTTCTTGGGTATCTATCTAAGATACTTAAGAACTTTCTAGCACAGAAATTTTTAGTCAGTGTATTTGTGACTGCCATCAAACCGAAACACAGCAGTGTTTGCACACTACTACTTGACTTCAGATTAACTGGCACTACAGTGTTATTTACCTAGACGGACTCCAGCATAGGAATACTTCCACCCGTAAGGTTCTTTGAGGTATCAGTAAATATCCAAGTAAAAAGGTCAAAACAAACACTGAGCTATCTCTTCTACGGATACAAAAGTAATCGTAAATGTGAGTTACATTTTTAGAGAAAGATTTAGAAAAGGGGCAATAAAGCGAGAATTCTTCCACAACCTTAATAATATAAATCAAAATGCCAGTCAATCTTCGCCGTGACCCGAACGGTTTATGTAAGTAATGACAGCTGAGAATTGGATTCCTTCTTCCCTTTGGCAGTGAATAGATTGCCTATATATGAACGCATACATGAATGAGAAAACGAACAGAAATAGTGCTACCGAATGATTTCTGGTACGAAGTTTTTTAATGATGTATTTAATTGAACGGAATCAAAAAAAATATTTTAGAATGATTTTGCATTATAATTTCATAACATTGCTTTAAAATTAAATGTTTTTATTATAAACTAATTCATTTTAATTAATACATTTTAATAATTTTTACTGCAATATTTGTCATCGTTCTGGCCATTTTATAATAAGTATTTTATTAAAGTTAAAAAAATGAATAATGAAATTATAATGAAAATGAATTATAGTTGTAAGAAAATATGTGTAAGTGCCCTTGGAAGTGACTAAAACAAATGCCAAGACAAAGAAATAGTATGGCTTCCGACAAGTGGTGTAACAAATATCTCAAAAACTGCAATACGGAATCTATATAAGCCTAACATGAATGAATCAATGAATTATAGTCAGCGTCACGTACGCATAATATGTCTATATATTATATAAAATATTACGCAGTGACTTCGAAGCTCTTCTAGCTCTCGGAAGTTCAGTTAACCTAGCCGGCGATTTCAATAGCAAGCTAATCCGCTGGAACTCACTAACAACCAACCGCCGGGGGTTGGCCCTTGACTCGTTAGTTGACCTCCTCGACTTCGACGTTATAGCGTCCTCAACACCAACCCATTTTCCGCATAATCTGGGACACACACCGGATGTGCAAAAATATCAGTCTCGCCCTCAGCGAGATAGAGGTGATTCACGAACTAGTCTCTGATCACCGTCCTGTTTTACTTCGGCTAGGGCCCTCTGCCCAAGCCTCACCATCCATCAAAACAATAGTTGACTGGCATAAGCTTGGCAATAGCCTTAAGCAATCTTCTTCGCCGCACCTCGATGCGATTCCGCACAATATTACTTCAGTTAATGACACGAACCTCGCGGTTCATGTCCTCACTAGACACATCCAAACTGTCGTCGAGGACTCCTCGAGGCAGGTTCCAGCGGCGGATGACCACCGCTGGGCCCTGCTTAACGACATTAGGGACCTATTGAAGCGCAAGAACGCGGCCACTCGTGCCGCGTTCTATTTAGAATAGAATTAATAGAGATATTAAAATATATTTTATATCGTTTTTTTAACAGTTTTGTACGACTCTTGAAATGTGGTTGTAATATTTTTGCACTTAAAACAAAATACCGTTTTCGTTGGAAATAAAGGGCTTTAAGGGTATAAAGCCCTTAATACGAAGCGTGAAAAAAATTTAGCCCTACTCGTCTCCGCCTGATATGTATAAGAAATAGGTTACTTTAAAATAAAATGCATTTTATGTTTATCATCTGTAAGTTTGCAATTTGCTATTAAAATCTTCAATATATAAAGTTAAATATTAGCTTAAAAAAAATAATTTACTACTGCTATAATTATAAAAAAATAATGTTTTCAGAACATTATTTTGATTTTACGTTCCATTGTTTTTTAAATTTGTAGGAAGCTCACGGGACGAGATGGGTTGGCAGATTTTCTTACGCCACCACCGCCGTGCGGTATAAAGAAATAAAAGGTGTTAGTCAATCATCTCCATATTATCCTTATCAGTAAGTCAGGCGGTCGAACGTTTTCAACATACCAGAAAAAAGTTATAGATATGACAACTGTATGAAAATAGCGTGAACTGTATTTTAAAATGTAGCATAATGTTTATTGATATATTTTTATTTAATCAAAATAAGAAACCAAAATAAAGATTCTAACGGTC
>DWIA01000618.1:0-10002 GCA_018248195.1 Archon apollinus
TAGCTACCAGTCAGTGAAAGTCCCGTTAAAATCGATCAAACCGTTCCGGAGATTATGCATTTAGTGAAAAGCTGTTATTTTGACATCACAAACAGACACCTTCTATTTTATTTATTTGTAGAGATGTATGATGCGACGTCCTGTGTGGCACTGTATTGCGCACATAAAACTAAGACACCAGTAGTTAAATCTGATGTGACCTGAAATTTTGCTGCTGTTTCCTTTAAGCCGAACCATAGTAAGTTAGACGTGAAAAGAAGATTCACCTTTATAAAAAAATACATAAGAAGTGGGCAGCATTACGAAAAATAATATACTTTAAAGGTAACCACAATGATTTTAAAATAATGTTACTTAATAACTACGATTCTGTCTTTATGTAAAATGATGGTCTTTACATTATAACCTTAGAGTGGGACGTGGGACGATTAACATTATTCTTGTTTACGATTTCGGGGAGATTCAGGATTCGGGCTTCCCGCAGTCTCTAGTATACCTTAAATTTTCGCTGTTAACCTTCTTGGCTTTTACAGTTTCATCACATAAGCCGCACTATTGACCGCTTGAGGGAAGTTTAGACCACTTTTCAAGTCTTCGACTTGATATATCGATAACTCTGGGAGGTGAGAACCGCCCTGGTTGGGCAGTATCGTGTATACGCGGTGTTGGCCGTATCCGCCCCGCTCTTTACGGCAGTCACGTGTGGTCGTAAGTGTGTTTCTAATAACTGTAACTGAATGGACAGTATCAGAATCGTGGATGACCGTAATGCGGGTTTTCAAGCACGTTTGGATGGAGTGGGGCTGTATCGAAGAATCGCCGCGACATTTCTCTGAAGTGTATAGTATTTCACAACCACTGTGAGGGTCTAAACTGCATTGGAATAACTAAGCTCCGGTAGCTTCTCGCCGAAAAATATTTTGCTCTATTTGCAGTTTATTTATCTGAGGGCCCGTCGCTTGCGCGAAATCGACTTGCATATGCAATAACGTCTTATGCAAGTTTTGCTAAAAGAGCATACTAGTGGTTGTAGGCCACCTGCGATAAAGGCTTCCTATTCGGACGTTGTCGATATGCGGCAGACGCAGTCTCTAGGCGAGAGTTCGTGCGACGGGGTTTTACTGTTTGCATTGGCGAGTTTCTATACGATTGTTCAGCTACCGTTCCCAACCCTCCTTTATTTTTTCATATTTACGTGATTAATAAGTAGAGAATCAGGACAATGGATTTTCTATATTAGTTTTTGGTGCAGACAGCGGTGGAGTAGAACTCTTTTCAGGCGTCGGTATTATCAGGCCACTATAACATGAGACTCCTTAAAGCAAGAGTGAATGTAGCTTTTAGGCTAACGTGTTACCACCTTGTATCATTTTGAATCTTATTATAAATGAAAACCCGATGGGATCTTGGTCATTGAATTGCACAATGGATAGCATTTAAAGTGATATTTTGTTCGTTAATTCATTAAATGGACTTTTGTAACCATTACTTTAGTATCGATTTTTGAAACGATAACGTCAAAGTAATATCCAACTAATATTATTATCTTGAAAGTTTAGATGTTGCTACACAATAACAACGAAACGGCTGAACGGATGTGAATGAAATTTTTCACACAGGTAGTCCATAACCTGGATTAATACACAGAATAATATTTACTCCGATACATTTCCGGGATCAGGGTCTGCTGCTGCAGTAAGACCGCTGAGGGCAGCGAGTATAGTATAAACCTACATATAAATGAAACTGTTTTTCAAATTTGATTTAACGCACACAGACGTTTTGCCTTTGAAACAGTTAAACAATTATTAAACCGCCGCTGGATTAACGTCTTATCTCAGTAACTGGAGGGTCACCGCTGTATCTTCGGAGATCATATAATTT
Source organism: Archon apollinus (assembly GCA_018248195.1). NCBI lineage: Eukaryota > Metazoa > Arthropoda > Insecta > Lepidoptera > Papilionidae > Archon > Archon apollinus. The sequence goes on from DWIA01000618.1 coordinate 1,885, forward strand.
CGTACCCTCAAACTTCGTTATTAATTTTAATCACTTAAGATGAGACAACGGTTTAACGGTAATCATAATATTACAAAATAACAAACTTGTTATTTTTGATGAATCCTATAGTCTTAGTAATATCCGGTTTATGTAGACGAATCCGCGAGATCTAAGATGCGAACTATATAATACAATATTTAAATATCACTGATTGAACGTTGACGTCCTCCCCAGATAAGACCACCCGATCTGGCGATCATCCTGGATCCTTTATTTCTTGGCACATTACCACGCAAGTGAGTCTACAATCCCACATTAATCAAGGAGACTAGGAGAAACGCCACAAAAATTTCATTGCCTCCAACTGATAAAGGAATAATCATCTCAAATTTGTTAGAATTAAGTTTTTCAGTACGGTGATAGACGGTACAGGATTAACAAAAAAAATCTATTTGGCGTGTAGCGACATCTATCGACAACTATGTTGCAGCATTGAGAAGCTCAAAAAAAAATTTCATACGTCCATCGCCTCGCTGTTTAAGTTTCTAAGATACGAACTATATATACAACATCTAAAGATTACTGATTGGACGAGACGTCCTCCCCAGATCAGACCGCCCGATCTAGAGGGTAGCTACTCTGTTCATTGGCAATATCATCTGCCAAAGGCGTTTTACTTAGTTCAATGCTACAATCACGAGACGACATACACTCGGTGCTACTGCATGGTATAATGCTTTTCGTTGAGTCTCTAGTTATAATAATAACAATTTATTTTAGACCGTAGGCCCATATAGTTTTATTAAAATTCATGAAAACAATCCGGCAATGCACAGGTACGTAGTCTTAGTATGGAGCCGCATCCAGTGCATGTATGCATTCCATCTGTTTTAAAGCACACTCAGAATACTCTGTGTTTTAGCGTTGCCTCTCTCCCTGTCCTCCACAGCTTTTGCAGGGGTGCACCGTAGATGCGGTGGTGGTGATTCCGTGGTGGGAGAGAACTGATGATATTACCTTGCGCCGCTCTCTAACCTCTGCGGCCGAAATGTGGTTGACGGCGGAGCCACATACCTGTTGAAGCAAGTAAGGCTGGTACTTTTAAGTGCAAGTTTACTGGCTCCGTGGCTTCGGCGTGGCGGACTCGGAGAGGTTCGTTGCGCACACAAAGGCGACGTCATGTTGAAAGGCACATCATGTGTTCCAGGACGACTTACTAAGAAGGAGAAAGGGGAGGAGCTGTCCTCTCAGCCGGAGCCGGTGGGTCGTGAAGCTGTGCCCGAGCATTCCCGTGGCACTACCACCACGCGGCGAAGGCGGAACGGCAAGGGGTTGTAGTCGGTGCAAGTCCGACAGACCCGTGCTAGCCCCCGGAGGTATGCGTTAGGCATATCCCCATGTAAAAAAGGATTACTGTTTGTAGAGACACGCAGATTACTGAAAAAGGCGCTCCACTTTCTCAAGATGGCTTGGAAGTATACGAGTATAACTGACCGATATGCTACATGTATAGAAATTTTGATCAATATGCCTTGAAAATAGTCATCTTTAGTTAGTTTTTGGGCCAGCAGAGTCTCCCTTTCCATATCAGTGTCATCCTTTAAATCATCAGTAACTCAGTGACCCAGGTATTTATAATGCGTAACTCTATTCAAAGGAGTTTCACATTGAACGACCGGAGGCACTTAAGTGTTCTTCGTGCATTTGAAAATACGTAAGTAAGTATCTCGTATTGTTCTGGAGGCCATAGGGCACTGCATACGACTCGCAAACGAATACCATTCATTGAGAGGCTCAACAACTCCATGTCTAGCATAGCAGATACTATTTATACGTAAGCCATGTTGAGCAGCCGACTCCGGTATTCCTAAGCTACACAATTAGCTGATGCATGTACAGATTAAAAATTAATGGGAAACTCAGGCCTCCTTGCATCACATCGCATTTCAGTTCAAACATATCCGAAAACTTGCCATCCCACCTGATATAATTAGTCTGGTTTTTGAATCAATATCTCAGCAAGGATATTATTTCACATGGGACTTCAGTATCGTGATCATATTATATGACACAAGACATAGACAAATCCAGAGAAAAAATACACTGGTGTATGCCTGTCTGTATAGTACCGAACAGTTCACTTTAAGCAAAAATATGTTAGTGACTTAATAAAATAACTATTATAGATATTGATAACTTAATGTAATAATTATAATATATTTTTATACCTCAGTCAGATTTTGTTTTAATAACTTATCTAAAGAAATCCAAAGGTCCCTTCAGACGAAATCGCCGATACTGCTAGTTGTTTGATAATGAGGGAAGGCAACGGGATATATGTATGTCAGCCGATGTTATATTTTTTATACTGAAGCGACTCCACAAGGAAGTTTTATAAAGACGCATATAGATTCTTTTGATCGAAACGTTTGTCAGTCCGTACTTAAGCTCTAGTGGACATCCAAAGGATATTTAAAATTTTACCGTTGGTTTCTTTTGTTTACTTTTCTAATAAACTGGAATAGATTCAAGACAGAAAAGTTATGAAACATAATTTCGCTTTGGATTTACGTATAAGCTGAAAATAATGACAACAGGAACTTTTTCTCCTTTTTATAATATATTTCTCCGGCGTTTGTTTACATTCGCATCACGCGTTCGAACCTGTAAACGTTTAATGAAATTGTTTGTAGCCAACAAGAAGTCCTATTTTTTATTGTTTGTTGATCATAAAAACTACGGCAATTAATATTGTTTGTATATAAAAAATGTAAAGTTCATATAAACATTTTTTAGTAGTACATTTATGTAGTTTTTATTTGCACGGAATACAAGAACACTTCTTAAGTTATTTACTTTCTTTTTCATGAGTTCTTGGGTGATACTTTTGTGGTAGGTGGTATTTCGTTTGTAAATAATTTTATTATTCTTTATTAGTTTGGAAAGAATGAATGACTCTTAATTTTTCATCATTGTAAACTCAAATTATTTATGGTGAAATGACGATGACGATGAATGAACTCCAAATCGTCTATGTTAAACGCAATGCCTAGGTCACTCAGTGGTGCCCTCCGTTCCCTCCGTCCCCGTACCACCCCAATGCCACTTATTCTGTCGTGAAGCAGTAGTCTGCAAACATTCCTGAATTTCGGTTTAAAAGAGAACTGATAACCAGTGTATTTATTTATTTATACTTCATTGACAAGGTAACAATGGGCGGACTTAATGCCATTAGGCATTCTCTGCCAGTCAACCCTGGCTGATGGTGAAAATGTGTGGCAGGTGCAGATGCAACTATTTATTTACTGGGCATATGAGACTTAAGAACTGAAGTCTCAGGGTGACGAGCGCAGTGTGGTGTCATACAGAAATGTTCTAGGTGACACAGCATTAGTTATGGGCAGACGTTGCGCTTACCATCAGGTGAAAGATTTGCTCGTCTCGTCGCTTTGTTCTATAAAAATAAAGAACGAACGAAGAAGAAATAAGAAGAAGAAAAAAGTAAACCTGTTCGGAGCTGGTCGCTAGATTCATAAAACGTAAGGCGTATTACAAAGATCAATTGCGTAAATGGCCTTTTACAAGTTTTATGAGAAAAATTACACCTGTATCTTTCGGGTTTCATGTGAACTTTGAAAGCTGTAGCGGGTCGTTTGCGTCTATTTTCAGCTCGTTATCAAAAACATCCATTATATCCAGTCTACAGAATTTACTAAACGCTAAACGGGGTCATTGTCGTGGCGCTTTAAGGAGCAAAGTATAGATATTATCTGAAAAAAGACTTCGCACGTCTGCTACATTAATCATCTCCGCTCGTGGCGCTGTTACTTCGGAGGTAGTTTGTTTTGTGTTGAATTTGAAAGGGTGATTGCTTAAACTTTGATCTTAGGCAAATATCGTCGTTGAGCTTTTACTTCAGAAACACTAGTAATGAAATAACAATTGAAATTATTGAACTTTCATTACAACTTGAATACAAATGGGATGATTTTTTTTAGGCAAGTGACGAGACGAGCAAAACGTTCAACTGACAGTAAGTGCAACGTCCATAACAAATGCTGTGTCACACAGAACATTTCTGTGACACCACACTGCGCTCGTCACCTAGAGACATCGGCTCTTCTCCAATGCTCAGTAATTACACTAGCTCACAGTACCCTTCAAAGCGGAAAACAGTAACGTTTACATACTACTATTTCACGGTACAATAACTGGCACTGGGTGGTACCTACCTAGACGGATTCCTGCGTTCCTGCATAGTTAACTAGTTTCCAAACTTTAGAGCTGGATTGTAGAAGTCGATCACGCTTTTATTCTAGTGCCTTACCTTATGTCAAAAAATCTCCCATCTTTATCCTGCGACGAAGTCTCTTCGTAATATAGAAGCACGTTTCGCTAATCCAAAACGCTTTTGTAGTTTGAGATACTAATACAAAATCTTTTAATATAACTTAGATAAAAATGTGTCAAATTTAACGTCTGTCCATTGGTAAAAAAAAAAATCAAAAAATTAATTTTAACTCGACAACTAATTAAATATTTAGAAATAATGTAAAATGAAACTTTACACAGTTTATTTAGACCAAGCAATTCTACATAAGAATTTTTCATACAAACCATTTCTTACTCGACAAATCGTTTTATTTTAATGCGTGGTATGATAATGATTACATATAAAAATTATTGCTATAGCTGTATGGATGTTTGATAGATGTGTGATAAGACAATTAACTGTATAGCTAACATTTTCCGTGCCCTAAAAATTTAATGTCTTAATTTTAGAGCCTAATAATATAGTAAGATATATCTAGCATAAGTTTTAATATTTTTCCAATGTTACATTCCATCTTTGTGCATCTTTAATTTTAATAATTATTAATAAAATTTTAACGTATATTTCATTCTATTTTGTAACGTTACAGTTATTTTAAAATATATTTATTAAATAACTCATCTAAGTAATTTCATTTGTCCTTACCAAACCTTAGTTAATTTTATTCGTAGAATTAAAGACAATAACATAACCGAGGTCCACTTAGTCTCATAACAGTATTGATATTGTATACTAAAAAATATCGTAAAATAATTTTTAAAAATGCACGATGTAATCGACTAAATTAAAGTTAATATAAATACAAATTCCTAGTCTAGACAAATATTATAGGGATGAGTACACGGCAGGCATACTCTTAAATTTGAATAAAACTTAAGTTTATTAGTACATTTATTTAAGTAAACCAAAACCATATGTCAAGTGAGAACAACAAGATTATTGTGTTGCTTCACGCAACTGAATGAAACTTGAGTATGGTCAATATAAAATATAAGTTTTTGTACAGAAGTCAATAAGAAAATACTATTTGCTTTGAAACTCTTACGGAAGTACAACACCATCACGAACCAGGAACTTATGATGAACGGCATACGCATCATTTATTTACAGCCAAATTTAAATAAAAATGACCTAGAGAGAAAATATAAGAAACACCCATTCGCTCGACTTATGAGCTGTAAATAGAGCTAAACTAGAAATTTTCTTAAATGCTTATCCTAAAAAAACCTTAGTTACGTAAATATTAGTACGGACATGATCTCAAACGAATATTACCTATTTATACCTAAAACTTTTGGCATTCTAATTATATACGTATGTAATTAGGATATATATATTATTTATGTAGGATTTAAAATACTTAAGATTTAAGTTGTTTCAACATTAGCATGGCTATGAGGTCCTGATAGGTTTTTTCACAGCTTCGTTAACAATGCTCACCCTAATAACATTTTATTTTAATTGAAGAATGAAATCACTTGGAATAATAACGTTAAAGTTGAATCATTATCGCGTCTATCAATTAACGTCACTGGTAATCATAATCCTAAACTGAAACAGGCTTAATAAATTGATGTACTCGAGTACGAAACCAATATCAGGATTTAGAAGAAAACTAACTTACCGTGAAAGTCTTAAATTCTAAATCAACTTTAGTAGTTGAACGTAGTTAAAAAATAAACATTATGTACTGTTTAGTTATCAATAATAAAGGTATTCGCCAGGTTCTTGGTTACGTTCGTTACAACTATTAATTTCTGTTCTCAAAGCCATTGAGACTCTCAACAATCCAAAATACAACAAAAGCATCTAAAAGAAAATCTATTATATTAACTTATTTATATCAGGGGACGAGATTATAAGAAGTCAATACTTTTTGTGTTCTTTTGAACTCTTAGTGGCTCTTACTTTTAATCGACAAGGATAAACTCTCCAAAAAATTCTACCGATAGAATTACGCTTCTTATAAGGCTCGCACCCAGTAAAAACCATTTACAAACTCAATGATTACGTGAGTACAAAAAAATATATCATACAAATATTGATATGTCGGTCGTTTTGAAATTATATTGGAAGTCTGTGATTGCTAATAATATTCATCACCTGTCCTAGACGAAGAAAATAAATTATTATTAACATTCACGACGGAACAAAAAAACAGAACCGAAAGCAAATGAGCAAGAAAATGCGTCAAAAGTACCAGGATGGCATAGAAAAAAGGAGTTTGCATAGCGTCACTCGTTAACGCCGATAGGGATGGTATGATGGTGCCGATGCGGTTCCACCTGATGTCGATCCGTGATAGCTCCGCTTTGATGAATGCTGATACCCGTCTCCGGAGCCACCAGTGTATTCATAGTCATCACCTATGTTAATAAAAGAGAAATATATAGTTACTCTACGAAAACTAAATCCTATGTTTATAAAGCAATATTTGGAAAGCTTCAGGAATTATTATAAAATATTAAGTAGGAAACTCACCGCACCACACGCCACCCTTGCTTCGCCAAACTTTTTACTCATCCATTATTATACTTTAATGTATTCTTTATTAGTTTAAATAATTCTATATAATCTAATACTACAAGAACTTAACTTAAGATTCAAAGTTATAAACAAAATCATACTTTATTTATGGTGTGAAATAAGGGTCTTATTGCATTCATGTTATTCATTTAAGACTATATCTGATGAGACAATATCAAATACAGTCAGACCTAAATCTCATGATAGTTATTTCCATTTGGGACACTTGGCTAGCGAGTTGGGAACCGCGATATAATAATTTTACTTAGGATGAGACTTTCTATTGTTTCTTATACTATGGTTGATTTATACTATAGACGATATACGTATGACGTGTGTATGTTGTGAAAGACGCTATCACAATATAAACATGTATTATAATTACTTACCAGGCAGCTTACGAAACGTTTAAAAAAATAACTTAAAAAAAATCTTTTCATGGATATTGGCAAGGCTAGCAAATCTTTCACCTTCCAAGCAGCGTTGGCCGTTTGCCTATAACAAATGCTGGCACGCAGAACATTTCTGTGCCAGCACGAAGTTCGTCACCCTCAGACATCAGTTCTAAGTCTCATAGCAGTTACACTAGTTTTTGAGTACTCAATTGTAACTCGGCGGTTGAGGTTATACATCGTAAAGTAACCTGCATGTCTGTGAAATTTAAAAACATTACGACGACATGCGAAATTCGCCTACCCGCATTTATAGCCTGTTACTTCAATATTTTTCTACTTTATTTAAGAATACTACAAGACAAAGCTTTACAGATCATATGTTTCACGAAAATGGCATAGCGAAATTATGACGTATCTCTTTTCTACTTTCTACTCGGTGAAACTAAATGCTATACATGTGTTAATATTTTACATTGACAACTGAATGTCTCTAGATGTGCATACAAATGTATGAAATATTATTTAGATTGTTTAATTAGCACTGATAGAAACCTGACGCTGAAGCTGACATATCTGACACGTTACAAAACGACGGTTGTGGTGACACCATCCCGCAGAACATCAGAGGAACCTGACGTAGTTTAAGAGTTTTATACTTAATTTATAATAACTTTATTATAGTATCTAAATGATTGAATCAGATTTTTGTACCTAATATCAAAATTAATTTGAGGCTGCGTGATAGTGAAATACGTTTAATAATTATGTATGACTAAAAGTAAAGTTTTAACTTGCTTGCTTAAAATTTTAATAAATAATTTAATGATTTCTTTTGTTTGCGCGAATACTGCAGATTTAATAAAAAGAAATTTACGGATATAA